>CAKOAT010109599.1:261376-294535 GCA_932364175.1 Eruca vesicaria subsp. sativa
TTCTAGACTAATCATCCTTAGTCTCCCTAACCCATGGATTCAAGGGTGAATTACTCACTACACATCATTACTACTCTTAAACTCATTTTTGATTCAAGTTTTATCATGTAGATGATGAGATAGACAAGTAAAAACAATGAACAATGAAATCAATGATCTTAAAAGATGAACTTTCCAATAGGTTTTCAAGTGTTTTTCTCCAAGAACAAAGATAAGTCTCCAATGGTCGCTTACAGAATACTTAAAATTAGATTTTTCCAACTCAAAATAAAATAAACGAAATTGCAAAAAGGTCCCTGAAACACAAGTTCTCGTCAAACATTGCACGCGCAGCGGGGTCTCTACACCGCTGCACGACCCCGCTCTGGATGCTCACAGCGGGGTCCTGACCCCGCTGCCAAGGCCCGCTGTGACGGCCTTCTTTTCTTCTTCAAAGGCGAGCGACCCCCTTACGTCCGCTGCCGAACCCCCGCTGTGGACCTGGAGCGACCCCTGGACCCGCTGCACGACCCCGCTCCGGCTGGTTCTCCTTGCAGCGGCCTCTTGACTCCGCTGTGGTTGCTTCAGGTCGCCAAATGACACTTTTTCACCTTCTTTTGACATGTAATCGACCCCAAACACCTCCAGAGACTCCATAGCTTGCTCCATGACCTGATAAAGACAAATGTATGCAATATGCAACCTAGAGATGCCTAAATCTAAACTATATGCTCAATATAATTGAAAATGCGAGGCTAAGACTAAGCAAATAGGCAACACATCATGTCTCATTACTGTTTATACTGTCATTTGACTGTAATACCCTTCATTGCCCGAAACCGTTGGGTAGACGAATCCTTCATTAAAGATTCGCAATCTTTTTCCCCCAACAAGACAATCTTTTCCATATCTACTTTTGTCAGATGCTTGTTTAACAGAGTGACCAAAGAATTCAAAATTTCTCTTTTTGCACTTCTTCTCCCATTCAATATTTCTTGTTGGTAATCGTAGCTAACTTCCTTTCTTCCCCCTTTCGTTATTTTTCTGAAATTGAAATCATTGGAAGCATGGAGCAGAGGGACGGCATGCAAGGGCCGCCGTGTCAACTACCGGAGAGAATTTTCTACTTCGGAAAATGACATTATTACCCTTGATGATTCAACACTCCTCTTCTGGTTTTTAGACTTTAGATTTGGATAGATAATAATAAGAGCAATTTAACCATAAAGTTGTGTATTACTAATCTACAATCTTTGTCTTTCAATTGGATTGATATTTGAGATACTCTTGCCAACTATCTATTTTTGAATTTAATTGGGAGTGTGGATTTTCTTCATGTGTTTTGTTTCACATGTGTCTTCAATTGATGGTGCAGAAGCGGACGATACGTTTGGTAGCCTCTAGATTGTTAACCACAAATTCTCAACGCCCATCATATTGGCAGTTGCAACTAAACCCAGTTCGGAATTTATTCTTGATCAAAACCGTCTAATTACAATAGTGGCTTGTCACCTATATCAATAACGGCTAAAACAAAATTTCAAACATTACCCATCGATATCATGGAAAGGAGAGAACCCAATTGGCCGGCTAATTACTATAGTGGCTGGTCACCTATATCAATAACCAGCTAAAACAAAATTTCAAACATTAACCATCGATATCGGGTGAAGGAGAGAACACAATTGGCCGTCTAATTACACTAGTGGCTGGTCACCTATATGAATAACCGGCTAAAAGAAAATTTCAAATATTAACCATCGATATCGGGTGAAGGATAAAACCCAAAATTAGCCGTCTAATTACAATAGTGTCTGGTCACCTAAATCAGTAACCGGGTAAAACAAAATTATTGACAATTTTGTGAAGGTTAACAGTGATTGTTAACCGGTTCCGAAGATATATAACCGTATAACAAATTATTTATGGGGATATCTAGTTTACACTATCGTTATGGTCTATTCATTACCGTAAGGGTTCCGGGGATCCTGTTATCTTTAGGCTATAGAATTTTGTCTATAGGGTTATATAATTAGTGTTTGGGTTTTGGGTTTCCAATTGGGTGTAGGGTTTAGAATTATGTAACGAAGATGAAAAAATAAGAAGATGAGAGAAAAATCTAAAAGAAACTCATTTGTAGAGTAAAAAAAATCTTTTTGATATCTTCCCATATCTAGTTAATATTTTGTGTCTGAGATAATATCCTAACACTGAACTTCTGTCAGGGAGTGACTAATACGGGAAGCTTCGATGGTCAGCGGACAGGGTATATATGTCTTTCTACTATCTCCTCAGTTGCCACGTCCACCCACGATGACATCATTTTGGTATTCACCTAATTTTGCCTTTTTCCTTTGGTTTCTGGCTAAATTTCTAACTAACTACTAAATCACACGTGTACAAAGTACATTCCCATTTGTGTCAGAGTAACCTTACGGACATACGTCTCTCTTCTGTTATCTCCTTCTCTTCTTCTCTTTGCATTTTCTGAATTTTTTCTTTTATTTATTTGAGGAGAGATTGTGTGAGAGATGTCCACTGCAGAGGCTCTAAGAACCCCTAGTAGATTTCTTAGGGGGTGTTATTGGATTGAATAATTCATTGGAATTCAAATGAACTGTAATTAGAAGTATTTTAATGGATTTAACTGAATTTTCAAAATGCATGATGGATTCTGGCGTTTTTGATTTAATTCTAATGATGGATTTTTGTGGAATTCTTTTAAAAATAGTTTCAGCAAAATAAAGGAAAGCTCGCTGCAAGAAATATCTCTTTCACAAAGTCGCTAAGCCGTGATGTAAATCAAATTTTCTCTTTTAAAATCGAAGGCCTTGACCATATATATGGTCCAGATCACATTATTGATAGTAACCAGTAGCAAATGCAAGTGTTATTGTTTAAATTCATCTACGCGAATAAAGGGTTTTGCTAGAAGACGAAGCTTCATGATTCATCGTCGCAACATAGCACCGCCGCTTTGCAAACGTTGCACTGAATCATGAGACTCTCCTCTAGGGGGAGGAAACAGATCCGAGTTTGAGGACACAAAGTGTTTTGATATATGATTTCTGATTATCTGGTTTTGATATATGATTTCTGATTATCTCGTTTTGAATGAGGATCATTAGAACCAAGACGAGCGAAGTTGTTGTCGTTGTATGCGAACCGTAGACGAAGAAAGATAAAGTACTTCGAAAACCAAACGAAAAGTTTCGGATTTTGTATACACTATTTTCTTATAAAAAGTTCATCGAAATCCATTAAAACTCAGTTCTAATAAAATCCCCTGAATATTGAATAACATGTGTTTTCGCTGGATTTTAATTAACTTTCATCAATTACCCAATTGAATAACAGGTGTTTTCGGTGGATTTTAATTAACTTTCACCAACTACCCAATTGAATAACAGTGGATTCTAATTCAGATTTACATTCCATTAAAGTCTGGTAAATTCCTCAATCGAATAACACCTCCTTAATCACTTTTTTTAGTAATAAGTTTGTGTTGAGAATTTTATTTAAGAGACTTCTAAATTTTTGTCCTACAATGCAAGTTTCTTATTTATGGGTTCTTACAAAAATTGTCTTTTAACAACAAAGGCTTAAAGAAAATAATGCTCAGAGCAATTGTTTTCTTCTCTACTTACTTTCAGGGATCTAACGCAATTGGTGTACAAGATAGAGTGAACATAGAACCAGAAACAAAATGATTATTAAGTCGACTCAAATGAATGATTAAACACAGAATCATATTTGAATCTAGGATCAAAATCACAAGAAACGAAAACCCCAACACGAGTCCCCCTTCCACGAAATTGCAACTAAAGTACAAAGGAAACAAAAATCATCTTCGATTCAATCACTAAATTTAAACCTAAACCAGATCTATAGGAAACACAAAAATCGATTGTGAAGAAGAGTAAGGAAACGTTTTCTTACGGATTCGAAAATGGCTCCCAATCTGACTCGGTCATACTTCTACCATGCCTTCTTCTTCCTTCTTTAACGTGAGAGAGAGAGAGAGAGAGAGAGAGAGAGAGAGACTCTCTCTCTCTCTCTCTCTCTCTCTCTCTCTCTCTCTCGAACAAGAGCCATCTCTTCCATAGCTTGAATAAGAAACGTTCTTTAGGATATTTGTTATTTTTCTCTTTTTTAATCTTAATAATACTAAAACGAGCTTAAGCAACTCGATTAACGATGTTCTAATAACATTTCCAATGATGGAATCCCACAAATATCTCAATAATTTAGGAAAATAAAAAAATAAGAGAGAGTGTCAAAAGTATCTCAACAATTAAAAAAGACTTAAATTTGAATTAGATAATTATACTTTATTAAAATATTAATATTTTTTTGGTTTATACACTCATCTAAAGATCTAACCGATGTGGATGCCCTAAAAGATTGATCCAATTTTCTGATTTTTTTAAATAGATAATGTAGTGACCCTATAACTACGGATTGGATTAGGTGTTTCGTCTTGTGTTGTGTTAATAACTACGGATTGGATTAACTTTGTTTATCTTAGGATAAGGGGAAGTAGTTAGTTAGTAACGAGAGTTTATTACACCAACTAAGTATCATGGGGAGACTGTTTGTACACCGTTTCTTTTACAGATTTGTCTTCCTGTTTAGTTTTGCATTTTCACATAAAAGATCAGAAAATATCATTTGGTGAAAAGAAAAAAAAAAGATCAGAAAATATCCTTTCTGTAGACTGTTGATCAAACAAAAAAAATCCTTTCTGTAGAGCTTTTATTTAGTTTTGCATTGGAAAATAATACCAGAAATTGAAACCAGTTATGAAACAAATGCACTCTCTTTCAAAAACAATAGAAACTTGTTATTTAACTCTTTTTCTCCTATATTAGACTATTCTTGATTCAACTGATGACTATTACTTGTTTCTTAGCGTTAGAACTCTTTTTTTTTTCAAATAAAAATTCCCAGAAATATAAGAGAGTACAAAAACATAAGATAAATTGATTCCACTTATAAAATATTCTCTTAGTTTTCTTGGCTTTCTTTAGGTCCAACTTAAGATTGCAACAAATACATTGAATAAAGAAAGAATAAACTAAAGTCTATGCATCAAAAAGCAGAGTAGCTTTCTTTCAGGAATAAACATTTTTTGACATATTCTTTTCAAATTTTCTCACAAGTCTTTTTGTCCAAAAGAAAACATTTTTCATCATCCATCATACAGATTTTTGTTGCATCTCAGCAGCACTAACACCAACAGCTTCATCAGGAATAAACCTCCCCCAGAACCAATGTGCCTTCCACACTCTATTCATCTCTTCTATCGGTACATTCTTCGTCTCAGGCAACATCAAGTAGATAAATATCGTCATTATGAAGACAAACACCGCAAAGAAGAAGAACAATCCGAACTTCATGTGACAGAGCATTGTGAGGAAGAGCTGAGCTACAAGGAACGTGAAGAACATGTTCACCGCTACGTTTATGGCTTGTGCTGCTGATCTGATCTCTAGTGGAGATATCTCACTAGGTACCAACCATCCTAACGGTCCCCATGACCAGGCAAAACCGGCTACATAGATGCAGATCAGTGCAACGATCAGATTAGCATCTGTTTTCCCTATGTTCCCTGTTCCAGCCGTTCCAAATTTGACTCCAATCATAACTCCAATAGCAATCTACAACACACAGAATATGTTTATGAGAGGTTGAGTGATGGTCAAGAAACGTAAATTAGGTTTAGGGCTTGATGTTACCTGAGAGATAAGCATCTGGATACCTCCCTGGAGGAACAAGACTCTTCTTCCAAATCTATCCACCGTGAAAACAGAGACAAATGTACACAAGAGCTCGATGATTCCCGTTACCATAGCCGATAAGAGCGAGGCTTTGCTACCAAACCCTAGTGTCTGGAACAGAACCGGCGCATAAAACGTAATGACATTAATTCCAGTAAGCTGTTGGAAGAAAGGAATGAAGCAAGTCATGATCAACTGTGGTCTGTAACGAGGAAGCAAGATGTTCTTCCATGGGTGTTTCACTTGCTTAGACTCCTCACTCGCATCAATGAGGTCTTGAAACTCTTCATCGACTTCACTGGTTCCACGGATAGATTGAAGCATTTTCTTGGCATCTTCGGTGAAACCACGTTCGATGAGAGAGTTTGGTGTGTCGGGGAGGATGATAGCTCCGATCATGATCATCATTGCAGGGACACAAGCTAACCCTAGTGAGATTCTCCATCCTATGTTGCCTTTCATCTGTGCGGTGAAGTAGTTGATGATCGTTGCAACAACTATTCCGAAGATGATCGCTACTTGAAACCCATTGTTGAACGCTCCTCTTAGATTCGGAGGTGCCATTTCCGACAGATAGACCGGAACAGACTGAAACAAAAACAAAAACCAAAACTTATTATTCCCTCATTTTCACTTTAATTATAGTAAATTTTCTATTATAAAGTAATTCTAGTGCAAATTTATCAACTTTACATGATATATGATTTTTTTATATTTTTCTATTTACTTTTTCCTCTCTGAAACATGATTAGATACATAATTAATAATCTTTTTATTTAGAAAATATACAAAAATGTTTTTTTGATCTAATCCAGAACAACAATTAAAATAAAACGGATTGAGTAATAAAAATCGATGTTATTGCTTCTTTGTCAAGTTAGGTTATGTTTTTAGAACTTACTTGATTGGCGAATCCGACTCCGAAACCGAGTAAGATACGACCGATGAGAAGCATGGCGATGTTCTGAGCAAAGCCGTTGAAAGCAGAGCCGATGAAGAAGGTGAGACCACCGAGGAACATGGACCACTTTCTTCCGAAGACTCTGGTTATAGTGGAGGCGAACAAGGATGAGATCAGAGCCGCTACATAGAGAGATGAGGTAAAGAGAGTGAGAAGCTGACTATCAAAACGACAGTACTCGTTCTCGTGTGCGCTGTTCTTCTTCTTGTACACGTAAGGGAAAAACTCTTTCAAGAATGGCTCCATTTGGGTTACCCCTCCTACAAGCAATCCAGAAAAAGTTCATAATTTTACTCACCGGTAAGGTTAGGTCAAAGGAGAACAAAGACTTGAATCTTAGAAGAAAAACCTGAGATTCCGAGATCGTATCCGAAGATGAGACCACCAAAAGCGCCGATGAAACATGTTGCGAACACTTTTGGTGTTAGTTTGTAATTATAGTTCCGAACTCCCGGCGTTTGACTGACGAACCCTCCGGCCATTTCTCCGATTTGCTAAAACGACGTCCTGGAAAACTCAGTGTTGACTTTTCTGTTTCAGACAGAGGAAACAAACAGAGCAGATCTTGTTGTTCTTCTTTTGTAGTTTGTATTTGTTTCTTTCAGACAATTGTTTACTTGTGGTAGATCTTGTCCGAAAAGGATTTCGAAACGAAAAAAACAAGAAGAGACAAGAAACGATTTTGATTATGAAAATGGAGAAGAAGAGTTGAACTTTATAGGATTAGATGTAACTAACAGTCGGCTGACTTTGAGGTGAGAATGAAGTTGAAGAACAGCTGTTCTCGTTCTTACCCACTTGCCTATTCCTCTGGATCTAATCTTCTTCCATAAATCTCGTGTCTTTCCTAATTTTTATCTATTTGTTAATTTTAGTTACATATAATGTTTTCTTTGAACATTAGTTACATATAATGTTTGATATTAAACTTAAGATGAAGAATAACGCTCCAAAGTAAACAATTATTACACAAAAAGTCGTGTAATAAGATAAACACACTCTTCACTTTTTGTAGTAGAACTAACAATTTTGACTCGATTAAATCTATTTCTGTATTTTCTCACGTCACTTTTTCAAAAAGACAGATATTTTAAATTGATTTTGTGGCTTTAAATGAGTAAACGCCCGCAAAACTGGGTCAATAGACAGAGAAGACCGCTACAATTTTTATTTTAGATAAGATTTTTTTCGTTGTTATTAAATGCCAACTTCCCATTTTGTCATTAAAATCAGATAAGATTTTTGATCAGATTTCCTTTTCCTTTTGAAATTACATTCAAAATCTGTTTTCAAACTTCTACATAATGGGTATTTTTAGAGCCTCTACATTAGTTGAACTCTAATAGATATATATCACCTACAAAATAAAGGAATAACAAAAAAAGTAAGATAAGAATTTAATATAAGAAACTTAACAATAATCATGAGAAAACTCGCATTATATTTGTCGATTTATAAATAATTCAATTTTCTAAAAACCTCTAAAACTTAATGAGATTATTAAATCTTATTAAACTATTAATATTAATAAGTTTAGATGTTCATTTGAGAAATTTTGATAACAGAAAGCTCTTTATTATTTGACCTAAAAAAAGAAAAACTATTTATCCTTTGAAATTTTAAAGTGATGCTTAATTGTCAATCTCTATCCAAAATATGAGGTCAGCATTGATACCTTAATAACATTTTTGTTACTCGTGACAGCCTTTCTATTCACATGAATGCATTGGTCTAATTGAATGTAACATTTTAATATTATCCAGAACAAATTTTAGTGGGAATCTATGTATTCATTGATTATTAAAAGCATATTGTACGTCAAATTGCTGTAAGATAATCAAATAATGTTATTTGAAAAGTACGTTGTATCTGTGGGACTATTGATTACGATATGGAAACAAAAAGTTGACTATCATCCCTTATTTTTATACAGATAATCAATTATTCGTAAACTATACGTAGTTCCATACTTTTTAGTCGTACTCTTCCGTTGCTCTCTACTTCTTCAGTTCACATTGGAAATGAAAAGTCGTCGAGTTACTTCTTTTATTTTTGCTAATCGTCGAACTACATTATTGTCAATTTCCATGATGATTCGACAACGTTTCGCCATATTTATATTAATGATGTAATGATATATATTGAATGTATAGGCGTGCCCAAGCTTATGTTTTACTACTACATCAAATGGAGTCAATTGCTCTACTACCTCTATATATATTAAGAATCAATCTCTTAAGTATTCAATCTACTTTTATTTTTATTTTAAATTATTTTTAATAAAAAATTTAAAGAAAAAACATTTATGTCCTTAAATCGATTATGTAGATCTGAAAAATAACTGTGTTTTATTTATTATCTCTTTTCTTTTTCCTCTACAGCGCTTCTTTGTTTTTCCGAATCTCCTTCTTTTTCTATTTTTCATTCTTTACAATTTCATGATAACAACAAAGAAATCAACTATAGCGGTTCAATAATCTTTTATCTTTTCTCTTTTTTTTTTTTTTTTGTTCTCTAAGATTCGTCTTATGTGTTGGAAGCTTCATCTATGATGGAAACTGTCATCAACGATTCTGCAAGTGATGAACACAATAACAACAATCGTTGAAGGTGATAGAAACAACTTCAATGGCAATTCTTTTTCTTCTTTTGTTCCAGATTTGCGTTTTTTTTACGGTTTAAAGTTTTTGTTCTAGACTATTTTTGATTTAGGATTGATAAAGAAAATTCTAGATTTTCTATGATTTAGGATTTTTCTTGTTTTCCCTACAATGATTTTTTTGTGTGTTTTATTTATTTCATCGTCAAATTATAAAGAAGACTCTGGATTTTCTATGATGTAGGGCTCTTCTTGTTTTTCCCTACAATGATTTTTTTATGTTTTATATTTATTTCATTGTCAAAATCCAGTATAACTTGGTATTATTAACTTTGTAAAATTAACTTAGTAATACTCACTAGTATTCAGTACTACTCAATAGTATTTAGTAAAATTAGTACAACAAAGTCGAATTCGGTATAACTACAATCAATATAACTATGTTCCGTATAACTCAGTAAAATTCGATAAAACTCAGTATAACTCAATATAACCCCTGAACAACAATATTACCCCGTAAAAGAAAGTATAATTTAGTACAACTAAGTAAAATTATTCGGTATACCACAGTATCCGAAATTTGAAAATTTGAAAATTTGAAAATTTCAAATTAGAAATTTTAAATTTTGAAAATTCAAATTGAAAATTTTAAAATTTAAAATTTCAAATTGAAAAATTTAAAATTTTAAAATTTCAATTTTTTTGAGTATTTGTTTATAAGAAAATATTTTCAAAAAAAAATACAAAATCGAATATCATATTTCATTAAAGCTATAAGAGCATAGAAGATTTGAAAGATCCATAGAAGATTACTCTATGACATATGGGAGCATAAGAGGTGATGACTCCATCAAATGTTGTGGCCTTACCCTCAAAACCTGCAGAAACTGCTCGAAGCTCTGAACAAAGTTTAAAAGTGGAGTCAACTTTTAGCCCCACAAATGTATATTTATTTTAACCGTTTAAGTTTTCTCAAGGTTATATAACTGACGCATATAAAAAGTCTTTTAAATAGTCTGACCTTCAAGAACACACATCAGTCGTTTTTAAACATGATTAATAAAGTATTGGCCAATTCTTCTTGTTGCAATTTCACAAGCAGAACAAGAGAGTATAATATTTTGACTTTTTGGCATGCTTGCCGTAGAGCAACATTATAGGAAGGACCCAAATTGTGTCCTTAACATATTAAATAATTACTTTTATATCTAATGACAAAGTTAAAGACTTTTCAAATTTTGAGATTATTGGTAGGATTTTTTTGAAATTCTAAAAAGTCCAGACGGGAAAGTAGTAACACAATTAGAGTTTACAGAATTAATCAACAAGAGAGAGCATAAAGAGAAAGAAAGCCTGTAAAAATGTCAATCATCCACCAATGATACTCTGAGACCGTTGATAAGCCTCACCAATCTACATATACAAGAAACCTAACGCAGCAGAACCCCAAGCATATTCTCCAGCTTTCTCAAAATCCTCAAACAGATAAGATATCCACAGAGATCTTACTTGGATTTGTAGTTGCAAAAATCGTGTTACCAATAAGGTATATAAGATAAGCATGGATATAATACTCAACCTCTTTCCTCGTAGCTTCCTTTGGAAACTCTGCAAACACACTCTTTTAACTCACTTTCGGCAGCTTCCCTAAGAGTCTCTGAGAGACTGGGGAAGGGTCTTCATCTTTGTCTTTAAAATTTAGCACGTGATGTCTCATCATCTAAGACAAAATATAAACCAGATGGAGACTGAAACCGCAGTTACTACTACCTGTCCAGCAAAAATGGTGGGAGACACGTGCTTATCTTGCTCGTAGAGAACGTAAATATGCAAACATACTTGGGAAGATGAGGTCAGCAATCCCAAAGAGAAGTTACAAAGATCATTACCAATACCAAGAACACATAAATGATAATACATTCAAGTGAAACAATTACCATCAGGATCAGGATTCTCACTCCACTTGCAATTAGGATTCGAATCATCATAGTCAGGTTTTTTGTTAAAGCCAAAGGAGATGTTGAAACCTGCAGGAAATCAATTGATGAATTCAGAAGATCATAAGCTCAGAACCCATCTACGATTTCAAAATCAGAATGCTCACCAGCAAGAACAAATCCATGGAAGTTACACAACCTAATCGACAACTCACATATGTGAAATCTCCATCCAAGCGAACCGATTGAATCTCTCTGAATCTCAAAAATAAAAACTAAGCAAAAAAAAAAAATCACACAAAATTCACGATAATCAGTGGATACACAAGCTAAAGTCTGAAACTAAACCATCAGAAACGAATATCTCAGAATCAACCATACTTAACTGCACTTCCTTCACCAAATCACCGATCGATTGTACCGAAAAGATCAAAACAGGGTACTTAGTTTGTGGCGATGATTGTGTCTCTCTCTCTCTCTCTCTCTCTCTCTCTCTCTCTCTCTCTCTCTCTCTGAGAGAGAGCACAAAAAAGGAGAAAGTGATCAGTTTCCCCCCCTTCTCATAAAATGCCAACACGTGTCCTTAAGGACGTGAATCAAACGCCTACTAATTAATATACATTTTTTTCCGTCTCCTACTCATTTTGATTTAAACAAATGATAATTAGTTGTTAAGGGGCAGTAAGGACACCGTTAATGTTGCTCTTAGTGTCCGCGATACTGAATTCGGATTAGTCACATTCTTTAGACTAATAAGATCTTGTTTTCAGACCAGTAAACTTTATTCTCAGTTACGTCTTTACTTTAATTTTTTTATAGTGTTAATTGTTTACTAATCAAAGCCACTAGTTTCGACATGTATATAGAAGTTTTAAACGTTGCTGCACGCCACTGAACAAGACAGACAACTTAAGAATTTTGATCACATGGCCATGGGTAAAGTCAATTTTGGCTTTTAGATATGTTTTGTACGTTAAAAAGGATATTTGTTTTGTACATTTGCTGACAGTACAAAAACAAAAACCGAAGTACGAATAAAATAAAATAGGATAACAGAACATCACGAGGAAACAAATTGAAATAGGCAATACTACTAAACAATCGTACATATACTATTTGTTTATAAAGTAATTTCGGATGGAAAAAAGAAAACTATTAAGAGCATGGGTTTTGGTATTCCTTTTATATATGTTACCAACCTACTTATATTTGGTCTTTAGCGATCCTTAACGGCTACTCAGCTACTAATAATAATGCAAACATCCGAAAAAATTACGTGAAAATGATTAGATCATGGTTAGAATGATTTCCCAAGTATTGATTCATGAAGCGACATGTGAATACCTCCCTCCCTCCCCTTTTCCCAAAATTATATAAAACGGTAGAATACGAACGCTTAGCCCGTATAGAAGGATAGAGAAGCGATCACGTTTGTTGTTCCTCTTATCAGAAATGACATGTAATATAGTCTACAATATATATGTTCATGATCGATCAATAGTATCATATACGCTAGTAATTCGGAACGACATATCAATGTGCATATCATCTAACACGCACCAAAAGATATTTCCAAACCAAGAATACAAAACAACTCGGTAAATATTACTATTCCAGATAAATAGGCAAAATATATAAAAGAATTTACCAGCAACCATATACGTAAACTCCAGTAGTTACGTTCTACGCACATCTAACTTTTTGTTGAAAATGTATTTTACCATTTTGACAAATGTGGGAAAAACTCGCTCTTTACCCATCGAGAACATGAGACTAAAGTCGATTAAGATCAAACGTGTATAAAGAACTTGCTCTCTTTATTATCTTGTCTTAGAAATATAGCTCAAAAACTAAGACAATCTTTCTCTCAATCGTTATATCAATACCACATCTCGGTATCAATATATATATTAGAGATTTCCTATTTCTAATAGTTATAGATAACTCCTAATACTACTAGACTTTATGTTTGTGCTTATCTTGTCCTTTAACCAACTTGTTAAGGATATCTTGAGCTCCAAGTAAACCAAAGCTTACCCAACAGTCCCCCTCTTAAGCTTTGAATCATTCTTGGACAAGTCTTGAACTCCTATCAAGTTTCTCATCTCGGTGAATTTTATCCTTGCCAAAGCTTTTGTGAGGATGTCGGCCTTTTGCGATGTTCCTGGTATGTGCACCACGTTGACAATCTCTCGTTCGATACATTCTCGTATGAAATGATAGCGCTTGTGGATGTGCTTGCTCTTGCCGTGAAATACAGGGTTCTTCGTGAGCTCTATAGCTGACTTGCTATCGATTTTTATGGTGACTCTCTCTGTCTTCCAACCTGTAATCTCGCTTAGAAGATCTTGTAGCCATATGACCTGTCGTGCAGCTTCCGTGGCGGCCATGAACTCAGCTTCGCAGGAGGAGAGAGCTACCGTGTCCTGTTTCTGAGAAAACCAAGTAATTGGTGAAGATCCGAAGTAGAACATGTGACCCGTAGTACTTCTTCCATCGTCTTGGTCTATGTTATGACTACTATCACTATAGCCAATCAGCTTCTTTGTTCCTTCTCTCTTAAACTTCAAAACGAATGTAGAAGTCCCTTTGATATATCGCATTATCTGCTTCATAAGGTCGCCGTGTGACTTTCGTGGCTGATGCATATAGCGACTAGCTACTGAGACAGAGAAAGCCAAATCCGGTCGTGTGTGTAGCAGATATCGTAGACATCCTACATTCCTTCTATACCTCGTTGCGTCGATTGCTTCTTCTTCCTCAGCTTTTGAAACTTTGAGACCAAACTCCATTGGTATCTTCGTTGGATTACAAGTTTCTAAGCCCACTTCTTGCAATATCTTGGTCGCGTATGCTTCTTGTTTAAGCTCAATTCCATCATCACTTTGGTGAACTTCTATCCCAAGGTAATATGTGAGTTTACCTAAGTCGGACATCTCAAATTTTGAAGACATCCCTCTCTTGAACTCACATATCGCATCGATGTTGTTTCCGGTGATGAATAGGTCGTCCACATATATTGCAACGATAAGNGCAATATCTTGGTCGCGTATGCTTCTTGTTTAAGCTCAATTCCATCATCACTTTGGTGAACTTCTATCCCAAGGTAATATGTGAGTTTACCTAAGTCGGACATCTCAAATTTTGAAGACATCCCTCTCTTGAACTCACATATCGCATCGATGTTGTTTCCGGTGATGAATAGGTCGTCCACATATATTGCAACGATAAGGATCGCATCCTTTTCTTCCTTGCGGTATACTGCGTTTTCTTTAGTGCATCGACTGAACTTCATTCCCTTCAATACTTGATCAAGCTTCGTATTCCAAGCTCGCGGAGCTTGTTTCAAACCGTACAAAGCTTTTGAAAGTTTATAGACTTGATGCTCCTTGCCTTTAATTTCAAAGCCTTCGGGTTGCTCAACGTAAACGTCCTCCTTTAGTTCACCGTATAAAAACGCCGTCTTTACGTCTAGATGATGAACTTGCCATCCGTGTGAAGCTGCTAGAGCACTTAAGAGTCGTATTGTTTCTAGCCTTGCAACTGGAGCGAAAACTTCATCATAATCTATGCCTGATTCTTGTACATATCCTTTAGCCACGAGCCTTGCTTTAAACTTCTTGATAGTACCATCGGCATTTCTCTTTATTTTAAAAATCCACTTGAGCTCCAAGTGGTTTATCAACCAAGAACCAGGTCTTGTTCTTGTTGATAGAATCGATTTCCTCTCCACATGCGCCTATCCACTTTGATGAGCCTTTAGCTTCTCTGTAAGAGCTTAGTTCATCATTGATGGACAGTAAGAGCTTTTCGATCTCTAGCTCTGCTAATAAGACGTAGTCATCTATCGAGGTCTGGTTACTTGTCGTGTTGATTGTCGTAGTGGTTGCTGTGGAGGAGCTTCTTCATGATCATCGTTGTCGATGTGATCCCCATTATCTTGTTCATTGTGCTCGTTATTATCTTCCAGATTATGATCATTATTGTCGTTGATCACCACTGGTCCTTCTCCTTCATCAATGATTTCTCCCCACCTCATCTGAAACTTCCCAGGATCTCGTGTAATTTCGGATGGTTTCTGCCAATTCCAACCTGTCTTCTCATCGAACACAACATCTTGACTTACTACAATTCTCCGTGTAGAGGGATTGAACAGTCTATAGGCTTTTGTTCCTGGTTCCGTACCGAGGTGTACTAAAGCTTGCGACCTGTCATCTAACTTCTTGAGCATTGCATTGTCTATTTTTGCGTAGGCTAAACAACCAAAGACCCTTAGATGATTCAAACTAGGTTTCTTCATTCGCAAGCTTTCGTATGGAGTTGAGTTCACAAGGGCTCTTGTAGGTACTCGATTAATAAGGTATGTGGAGTGTCGAACCGCCTCTCCCCACAGATAGTTCGGTACCTTCATAGCCTTGAGTGTGCTTCTCGTCATCTCCATTAACGTCCTGTTTCTTCGTTCCACCACACCGTTTTGTTGAGGTGTGTATGGAGCCGTTAGGTGTCTTTTGATGCCGTTTGTATTGCAGAACTCATTGAACTCTGAGGATGTAAACTCTCCTCCCCGATCTGTTCTCAACGTCATGACTCTCTTCTCTAGCTCTTTCTCGACTAACTCCTTGAATGCTTTAAACTTGCTGAATGCATCGCTCTTTTCTTTCAACAAGATGGACCACATGTATCTTGAGAAGTCGTCTATTATCACAAATATATAGCGGTTATTTGCGATGGTAGGTGGAGCAACAGGACCGCACAGGTCTGCATGTAGAAGCTCCAAAGGTTTGGTTGCTCGGAACGTGGCTTGCTTGGGGAAGGTTTGTCGAGTTTGTTTGCCCACCAAACATGATTCGCAAAATCTCGTCTCGTTTTCTATTCTTGGAAAACCTTGTACCATCTCTTGTTGAGACATTGTTTTGATGGTCTTGAAGCTTATATGTCCCAACCTTGCATGCCACTTCCATGTTTCGTCTTCAAGTCTGGAGTTGAGGCACATAGGCTTTCCTATCGTTAGCTTTATCTTGTATAGCCTATTGGAGGAGCGAGTCACTTTTACCAGCAGCCTCCCACTCGGATCATGAACGGTTAAGTAATTCTGCCGCATTCTAACATCACATCCCACTTCCGTAGCTTGTCCTAAACTCAGGATGTTGCTCTTGAGATCCGGAATGTAGTATATGTTGGTGACCAGTTTCTGTTCTCCGGTTTTGCTTTGGAACAAAATTGATCCTTTGCCTTCTATGTTTACGTACGAGTTATCTCCGAACTTGACTTTTCCCTTGATGTTCTTGTTGAGCTCAGAAAAATATGGTAAGTTTCCTGTCATATGATTACTGGCTCCGTTGTCTAGGTACCACGTATTCTCTTCTCCTTGCTTGATTTCGTATTTCTTTGGTACCAAGTTTTCTTCATTCAAAAATACAATCTCATGCATATAGAGAGCATGATCCGCTTCCTCTGTCTCTATTTTATTTGCCTCTTGTATTTTCTGAAGTCTTTCTGGGCATACGGAGGCGAAGTGGCCAGCCTTATCACATCTGAAGCAGACAATTTTTGATCTGTCCTTCTTTTCCTTTTCTTGACCTTGATCCCATTGTTCTGTTCTATCTCGTGAATTGAACCTTCCGCGACCTCTTCCTCTTCAGTTACGGCCTCTGCCCCGTCCTCTTGAGCTCGCGCCTCTGTTTGTCTCTGTTTTAGAGAACAACAGATTCTCTTGAGTCTCATCTTGACTTGTTTTGCGACGAATACGCAATTCATATGCCTTGAGCCGTCCTACAATTTCTTCAAAGCTGGTCGTGTTTAGGTCTAAGACCTGCTCAAGCGAGGCTATGATCTGAATATACTTGGATTCAGGTAAGATTTGAAGAAACTTCTTCACCATTAATGTTTCGTCGAACGTGTCTCCTAGGGTTGCTGCTGTTGCGGCTAACTCTGAAATCTTTCTGGCAATTGTATCAATAGAATCTGAATCCTTCATGGTTATTCGATCAAACTCAGACTTTAATGACTGAAGTCTCGCATCTTTAACTCGGTCTGCACCAAGGTTTCTTGCCTTGATAGCTTCCCATATAGCTAGCGGTGAATCTAGATTACCAACTTGTAATATGAGATTCTCTGGTATGGATGAAAACAATAGGACCGTCGCAGCATCGTTTTTCTTTGCATCTTCTACCCCAGGATCTATTGCTTCCCATACCTCATGATACCGTAGGGTTACCTTCATTCTCATTGCCCATACGGTGTAGTTCGATGCTGTTAACATCGGACATGGAATCGATGACATCGTGAGCCCTTTTGACTTCAATGGAGGATTAGCATCTCCCATGTCTCAAGCTTCTCTCGTTACCGATCAACCTGGTGTGCTCTGATACCAAATAAAGTCGATTAAGATCAAACGTGTACAAAGAACTTTCTCTCTTTATTATCTTGTCTTAGAAATATAGCTCAAAAACTAAGACAACCTTTCTCTCAATCGTTATATCAATACCACATCTCGGTATCAATATATATATTAGAGATTTCCTATTTCTAATAGTTATAGATAACTCCTAATACTACTAGACTTTATGTTTGTGCTTATCTTGTCCTTTAACCAACTTGTTAAGGATATCTTGACCTCCAAGTAAACCAAAGCTTACCCAACAGAGACTCCGGAAAAGTCTTCGGTCCCTACACCTTCTAAGCTAGCAATTCCACTCCGCTCACAGATTCGCATCAGATACATTCTACTCCTTGGTTAGAGACTTAGCTAGAGATTGATTTCACCATCCCTATGTTAGCAGCCGCAAATGATGCGCCTTCTCAGTCACCTATTATGGAAGTCATTCCATTACAATATATCATTTCGGAAAACATTTGTATTTCGGAACATAAGCAACCAATTGATTTCCCACTCACAACCCTCAACAATTCCATATGGAGCTGGAGTTTCCGTTTACTTATGAAAAAAAATAATTGGTTTTGATGTGATTGGAGAGACTAAAGTTATAACCTAACTAGAGACGGACGAGAAATCAAACCAACACAAAGATTCAAGATATGGAATAGAAAATTGTTAGCAGAAGAGGTAAAAAAGGTTGTCGTGGCCAAGGGAATCATAAATATATATATCATTATATTATATTATTATCTCTATAATATTATTTGAGAAGTTACTTTTTTAGGTGTCGTGCTCACGTTAACTCTCACGCTGGTTGATTACTATGATACCCCTATCATTAAAATTATCTCTATAATATTATTTGAGAAGTCACTTTCTTAGGTGTCGCGCTCACGTTAACTTTCACGCTGGTTGATTACTATGATACCCCTAATGAATTAAAAATACAATTAAATATTATTTCCTTTTTAAAAATTTCCAAATAACAATATAAAATAAAAAGAAAACATTTGAAATTTACAAAACTATTTAAAAACAAAAATATAAGTATATATAATATGGTTTAATAAAAAAAGGAAAGTTCACAAAATAGTAATAATTAATTTAAATAACATAAAATATACCTTTGAAGTAATAAAATACTTTATATCTATATCTTCTTAGATAAAAAAAACAATATCTGTATATAATGAGATTTCATAAAAAAAATTTCACTCAAAAAATATTGCTATTAGAAAAAGAAATATTTTTTCCTTAAAAAAATAATTTTAAACAGTAAAATATATATATCTTCAAAATAATTATTTTTGTATATATCTATCTATTTTGTTAGATGATTACATAAAATAATCAACTAACATAAACTGATATATGTTTAACTGGCATTTTTTTATAATTAGTATTATTGAAATTATTTTTTCAGTATATTTATTTGACTATAATATCTTACAATTACAGTAAAAATATAAATTCTATTTTAGTTATATAGTATAATTTCTCAAAAAACAATCACTTTTTACTGCCTATTTTAAGATATACTAAAAACAAAACTAAAAATAAATTTAATGATAAACATCTTTTGATCAAGTAACTACAATTATTTTAAAATATCATAACACTATATAATTTAACGAGTTAGATATATTATATTTTAATAGTTAAAATTATATGTTCTAAGAATAAGGATTCTGATTTACTTAAGTATTTTGATTATGGTTATATTAAGTTTCACAAACATAAGAACAGAAAATAACTACAACTATTTTAAAATACCATAACACTATATAATTTAACGAGGTAGATGTATTATATTTTAATAGTTAAAATTATCTGTTTTCTTAATAATCTTTTGATTTTTAATTTTTTTGTCTTTATGTTTGTGAAAATTAATATAATCATAGTCAAATACTTAAGAAAATCAGAATCCTTATTTTTAAAATTATTTAAAATAAATTTTAGTTTACCATCCAAACAATCTAAAGCATAAATTTATTTAGAATTTATAAAATATTTTAACTATTGTAAATATTGATATGTGTTCAAAATCTTCTAAAAATTCATTAGTTACTTGTGTATGTAATTTAGAATTAGAAACTTTAGTTTTTATTTTTTTTCCTTCTAAGCACAAAAAAATCTTAAGTTATATATAATCTTACTAAATATACTTATATTTCTTAGATAACAACCAGCATAAATGCAAATAAGACAATTAAACAAAAATTTAATATTTTAAAATATAAAAGATAATAGTTGAATTCAGAGAAATAGATAGAATCCAATATATCTAAATGATAACTAAATCGACCATAAAAACAATAAAACAGACTAAATATAACATATCTAAAATTATATATATAATTAAAGTAATATAATATTATAATATAAATTAGACATACAAACTATAAATTAATTTAAAAATTAAAGTAAATATCAATCAGTTATTATTGTATATTTATTTTATAAATATACATGCCCGTGCATGAGCACGGGAAAATCACCTAGTATTTAAATATTATTATTTCCTTTTTAAAATCTTCCAAATAACAATATGAAATAAAAAGGAAATATTTATAAAACTTACAAAACTATTTAAAACGAAAAATAAGTATATATATAATATGGTTTCATAGAAAAAGGAAAGTTTACAAAATAGTAATATTTAACTTAAATATATTTTTAAATAACAGAAATTATATTTTTAAGTAATAAAATACTTTATATCTATATCTTATGAAAAAAATATTTTTATATAATGTGTTTTCATTAAAAAAGTTCATACAAATAATCTTGATATTAGAAAGAAATATTTTTCCTTAAAAAATAATTTAAAAAATAAAATATATATTTTCAAATTAATTATTTTTTGATATATCTATCTATTTTATTAGATGATTACATAAAATAATTAAGTAACATAAACTGATATATGTTTAATTGACAAAAAAATATAATTAGTATTATTGAAATATTGTTTTAGTATATTTATTTGATTATATTATCTTACAATTACAGCAAAAATTATAAATTATATTTTACTTATATAATATAATTTCTCAAAAAATCACATTTTTACTGTATATTTTAATAGATGTTAAAAACAAAACTAAAAATAAATTTCATAATAAACACCTTTTGATCAAATAACTACAATTCTTTTAATATATCATAACACTATAATATAACAAGGTAGATATATTATAATTAATAGTTAAAATTATCTGTTTTCTTAATAACTCTTTTGATGTTTAATTTTCTGTTTTTATGTTTGTGGAATTTAATATTACCATAATCTAATATTTAAAGCAAATCGGAATTCTTTATTTTTAAAATTATTTTTAAAAAAATTTCAGTTTATCATCCAATCAATCTATGGCATAAATTATTTAGAATTTATAAAATATTTTAATTATTGTAAATATTGATATGTGTTCATAAGCTTTCAAAAATTTATTATTACTTATGTAATTTAGAATCAGACACTTTAGTTTTTATTTTTTCGTTCTAAGCACAAAAAATCTTAAAATACATAATCTTAGTAATATATACTTATTTCGTCGATAACAACCAATATAAATGTAAATAAAATAATTAATCAAAAATTTAAAATATTTAGAATAAAAAATATTATAGTTGAATTCATAGAAATAGAAAGAATCCAATATATATATATATATATATATATATATATATCCAACTGATAAAACTGACTAAATATAATATGTATAAAATTATAATAACTAAAATAATATAATATTATTAATACAAATTATACATACAAACTATAAACTAATATAAAATTTAAAGTAAATATCAATCATCTATTATAATATATTTATTTCTTAAATATTTAAGCCCGTGCATGAGCACGGGAAAATCACCTAGTATTCTTTTAATTTGAAAGTAATTACGTATTATAATTTTTTTTTTAATTTTCAATTATATACAATTAAATTTTTTACTTAATTAATATTTATTTATGTGTTTTATTTTTTTGAAATTTTTTTATTAAATATATTTTCTGGATAACAACACAGAAATTATTTTTTTTATTTTTAAATATATATTTAGATTATGGATAATTCTTATCATTATTATTAACTTAAATCATTTATCTAATCAAATAAATATTAAATTTGTTTTATTATTGGCTGATTTATATATTTATTCATTAAGGGTAATATCGATATTAGCCACTCTAACTTTTAACGTGAGAGCTCCGTTACGAAAAATCACTTCGCAAATATTAGTATAGACTAGAGGCGGAAGAGAAATCAAACCAACACAAAGATTCAAGATATGGAATAGAAAATTGTTAGCAGAAGAGGTAAAAAAGGTTGTCGTGGCCAAGGGAATCACATCAACTAATCAGTGTCTTTCTGTTTCTTTCCTAATTTATGATTCAATTGTCGATTTTCTTCTAGGGTTACTATAACTATACGCTTGCATTGCAAGCTTTTCCAAACTTATGAGCTAAAATTCATTCTTGTAGTTCTTTTTTCTTTTTTTTTTGAAACACACTTTTAGTTGTAGTTCTTATGCAATTTAGTTGAAAAGTTTTTTCAAAAAAAAAAAAAATTACAAATGTGGGGCAAACGACGACGCATGGACCCCGACAAAGATTTAGCCGACACTACATCAAATACTTACACGACGATGGTAAAACACACTCGTGGATCATAGGCGGTGCATCTCATCATATACTTCGAAAAGAAGAAATACACAAACCAACGTCTATCTTCATATATAAATACACATAAAACTGGTCCAACAATTGTTAACTTCTCTAAGAGAGAACAAAGACAGGAGAAGAGATATGTCGTCGTCAAGGGAGCTACAATACTTGGAATCCACATATAGAAACAATTGTCCCACGACGGGTCTGCTCAACTCCATCTTCATGACTACCGTCAACACCGCCGCTCGTTCTCTTGTCTCCGTTGCCACCACCGCCTCCACACCAGAGTTGTCTTCTAGGCGGTGGTCGGCTTCGGACCACATCAGGTTCATGTCTATGATGATGGCGTGGCTTTCCCTTTGGGTTCTTAGGGTTTTCTTGGACTATTTTCCTCTTCCTCTCATCTCTTCTTCTTCTTCTGCTGCTGCTTATTCTGATTCTTATCATCCCTTTAGTTTCGCTTCGGGTCTTCTTACCACGGCGGTGGAGAACGCGTTGGTGCCTGCTTCCGGTCCCTCCCCGTCGTCATCAACGGCGTTGGTGAGGTATTCAGGTTCGGTGGATTCGCGTTTGATGAATTATGATGGTGTTGATGTCCCTTCCGTTAACTCTCTCGGTAGAGCACTTTGTCATGTAAGTTTTAAACATGTAAACTAGATTTTTACCAGCGCAACCGCGCGGGTGTTTGTTTTCGTTTAGTTATCTTGTTTCAATTTTATTTTTAATCCCTAATATGAAAGTCACCTTTTTCTTTCCTTGGGCAGTACCTCCCAACAATTTATAGTTAGTTATATAAACATTTTGTTTTCACTTGTAAATTGGTATATATTATAGTAATCACATATTTATAATATGTATAGTAAATGTTTTTCAAACATAATAATATTATATAATACGTGCTTTAATCAAATAGATTATTTCAAATTTTCTATATTATACATGTTTTTCAAACATGTGTTTGTTTCTTTTTCTATATTTTATTGTTTGTTAGATTAGTATTTCATTTTTAGATAAAGTAATATAAATAGAGCTTAATTAAATATTAGTATACTTTAATTTGCAAAGATAATAAAACTTCGAATAAATTTTTGCTAAAAACTAAACTTATAGCTTCATAAATCAATATTATAAAAAATTTTATTAAAAAAGATTTTTTAAACAATTTATTTTTTAAAACAATATAATTTTAAAAATTTACAGCGAAATAAATTTATCAAGTATATATAGCGTGTAAATTTTGTTAGGGTATATAAATATTCCATATTACGAATCTGTGATTTTTGTTAATAAATTGTGGATGCATTTAACTATTATTGACATATTTCCTTATAAATAATAGAAGATTTCTAAACTTGTATCTATTGACATATTTTGCGTGATTAAGGTGAAATGTGTGGGGTAATTTACTAAAACCAAATTGTTAAGTGTATCTTTGTTATTATAGATATGATTTTTCATAAGATATAATAATGATAAGATTATTAGAGAGTTAATGTAACATGACTTTCTAGTAACAGTCCATTTTTAAAAAAATCACACATGAAGTCAAGTCATGACTTCTGTTTTAATATATAAGATTTTCATTATTTGATGTTATATTAGCATTAACGTTTAAGTATTTTTCTTGGTTTGGTTAACATTTTAAACGTCTACGTTGAGTTCTATTTGATTTTAACGTTCCAACTTGCTTGGGTCAAGTTACAACACCACGAAAATATGTAGACTTGTGTGTTATTGCTTGATTATGTTTGTATAACTCGATCTTTGATTGAATGGAATGATTTTTAAATATTATCATAAACATTTGATTTTTGGACCTTTCTATAATTGGATACTACACGAGGTGCCTAACGTGGACATTTTTATCTCTGTTATTCCACGTGGTCAACATGCATAGTGCCACGTCATAAATGTAAACAAAGAGAGAAGGGGATGAATCATAGGCTCGAGAAGAGTCATAAGACACATCTTAGGTGGTAATTTGTGAGCTTAATTAGTGTATCGATATTAATTAACTAATTATCATATTATATTTAGAAAATGAATTATCTACTACGAGCCACAGAACATTGTTTGTTTAGTTAGATGTGTATGCACATATACAAAAATTTGTCATGTTTGCATAATTCGCTGAACTATATATGGTCCCTGTGATCCTCTTACTAATGGATTTGATTTGCCATTGTATTATCTACGACTACGAGTAGGCACTGGCGCTAATGAACGAGATTCCAGTTACGTCAAGAAAATACCAATATGCCATGGGAATGGCTGAGAAGATCATGGAAGACAACGCCCAGAGCTGCAACGTGGAACTACTCGACGTCAATAGATTAGCCCTGGCGTCTTCTTTTGCACGCACCACCGCGCGTTTGCAGGACTCTTTGAAACGCTCCAAAACCGCAGACGAACCCGTCGGTGGTCTACCCCTGCGTCTGGTCAGCGCCCTCCCTCTAGGAGGCTATGTTGCCACTTACGTGAGAGGGGTGAGCACGTGCATCAGCACGGTCAGGTCCTTGGCGGATATGACCGGTAACTTGTTATCGGGGAGTAGTAGGAGGGAGTCTGCGTTGGTGAGAGCCGGTGGTTTTCAGGAGAATGAGGTTGAACTGGCGGTGGAGAAGCTGGCGGAGGAGCTGTTGTGGTTGACGGAGAAACTTAGGCGTTATGGTGCGGTGGATGAAGGTATTAAACGGTGGAGCTACGCTTCTGGTTTGGCTTCCTTGTCTCTTACGGCTGCTCCTAGGGTTCAAGGCCTCTTGGTTAAGATTTCAGGTAACCTTCCTTCTTGGCATTGTGATTCTTTTTAAAGATAAGTGTCTCGTTCTAAATTAATGTTACGTAGTGGAACTATAAGTTGAATGTAGTTTAGCATTTTTTGATCAAATATATTATTAGTTTTGAATAATTTTGGTTTATTGGTAATAAGTTTTGTTCAAGGTCATTCTAGTCTTTATTTATTTGTATGGTTCATTAATTGCTCACAAATTCTCACTAACGTTTTTGTCTAGCGCTCTTAATTGGAGAGATGGCACGAGACAACACGCAAGTTCCGGGACAAGTGAAGTTCAGGCTCCTTGCAAACTGGTTACCGTTGTTCAGTCACGCAAGGCTTGGGCTAGCGTTTCCAGTTCTGACTGGTTATGAGAGAGTCGAGGTGGAACGAGCTATCGACAAAGCTATCTCGACATTGCCTGCGTTAGACCAAGAGATCTTACTCACAAACTGGCTCCAAGATTTCTCAGTCTCCGCCACTGAGTGGCCTGATCTCACCCCAGCATACGACCGTTGGTGCAACTCAACTCGCCAGTTTGTCATGTAGGCGACCAATATTGTAGTCGTTTTCTTCATGTTCCAAAAAGAAGAACAAACACATGGATGCGTCTCGTGATAAGTTTTTGTATCCAGATATTCATCTTTAGGTAATAAGACTAGTTTATCTAGTCAAAAATTCAGACTTAAAACCCTCTCACTGTATTCCTCGGATCTCAGAGGACCATAGTTCTAAGCTTGGATGCTTTTTTTTTCAGATCGATCGTAACTGTTCTAAAATCCAAAGACTGCGAATATGGAAATAGATGAAACAGATACTAGAATGCAAAACTTGAGAATAACTTAGAGAAAGTTCAATTTATGAGATTGTTCAAAGGATCCAAGCAAATCGGATGATGGTTTTGTTTATAGTGTACAAACAGACAGCTAAGGTAACAAAGTTCTTAGCTTACAATATTTTTCGTGGAGACCTCTCATTTGCTTTGTCCAGATGTGGAAGTTGAAACTTCTGCGCTGCATACCGGGCAAGTCTGCAGAAAATATTTCGTTAGTTTCGGATTGTTAGTCTTTGGTTTGTATGAATGCTAAACAGAGAGTGATGCAATTTCTACAATTGGTTTGTCTAAAAGCTGATAAGTACATAATTGTTCCTAGCTCCCAGGAAAGTTGATGAGATGGTCGCATGCTGTAAATTGTCTTATTAGTATGGTCTAAGCAAGTTCTGTGCTTGCTAGCAACCAAACCCCTCATTTTCGAAAATTTCAATTAACACAATCGGCAAAACCATAAATGCAATCCTTAAACTCAACGAACATGAAACCTATATATGTCTGTCTATTCTAGATTTCTACTGACCATAAAATCCCCTATTGTAATTGTTTGTCAGTTATCAGGTGCTGTGGAGGTTTATATCTATTCTGATCAAAAAGAATGTCGGTAGCACAGCTGACTACGTTAACTGGATCTAACAGGATTCTTATTAGTGTTCTTTTTGAAAAACGTACCTTGTTTATCTTCAACCAGTTATTTATGCACTCCGAGTGGTAAGAATGTTTGCATGGAAGCAGTATCAGGTCATCGTCATTCTCATAGTCTAAACGACATATAACACATCTGCATCAATCATAAAAAGTTAATTACCAAGCTACATGCACGAGATAATCAATGGTATATTAAATTAGTTAAGAAATAGGTTTTACGATTCATTGGTTCCGTTCTGATTGTCTCCATCTTTATATCTTTTTGAAGGCAAAGATGCAATTGTATCAGCAGACAACCCTCTACTCTCGGTTCCCACAATATCGCCAAGCGCAAGCAACTCCTACAAACATTAGCGGAAAGTTATAAGCCAACAGACGTGCCGGGCAACTGAATTTTGCATATTGAAATGCATGACCGATCTGAACACTAGAGTCCTACGTAGTTAACAATAATATTCAGTTTAGCAATAAAACGTTTCACAAAATAACGAGAGGATCCAAAAGGCATAGCACCCATGAATGTGTTTTCATACCTCATATGAAAGCTCATCAGGATCCATCTCATCCCACGCTTCCTGCAAAAATAAAGCATATATACGTGAGTGGAATCAGAATCAAAACACCTCACAGAAGCCTTACTTTATAAGATTCTATACCCTGTAATTATAATATCTAGTTCCTTTTTTCACAATGTAGACCAGACTCTTATCTAATTTCAGTCCACCGCAAGGTCCTATGCTGCAAGGTGTTAGACCACAACTCTCTCCGATTCCATTGACCACTTAACACTACAGATTACAATTGATTTGACCACCAAACATACAGTGTCTAGTGGCACAAAACCGTAAATAACTAGGGAGTGTCTAACTGGTTATGTATGACCTAGTACTAAGGTACCAAGTAACTGCATAGAGTAAGACCGTATCAAATGATTCATGTCATACAATTAGTTTTTACTGGCTCAACTACAAACAATAACCATCTTAAACACACAGGGAGGAGTATCTAAATTGGACTCCCCACTAAAAGAGCTAGAACCACAGAAAAACTGTCACGAAAACAATACAAACTTATGCCATGACAGAAGAATAGTAGATAGATGGAACCATGTTTGACGTATCACTTCAACAATGGCAGGTTCTATGTCATAACTTTGTACTTTAGCCACCACAAGAGTTCATATTGTCAAGCAGAAAAATGTTTACACCCCAAGATCAAAAAGTCATTAGTTGTAGTGTAATGAGCCTACCTGAGAAGTATGATCCTCCTCATCTTCATCTTCCGGATCTTCAACCCCTGCAACCAACAACAGTTAAAGCATAAACCCCAAACCAATTATAAAACTCCCATCAAAGAGAAAACTTGAGTGAAAGCAATAAGTGTACTCACGATTTGCTAACCCAGATAAGGCAGACAACCTATCAGCCATTTCCCTTTCCTCAGCTTCTTGAATAGCTCTCGCAAAGGCTTCATCATCTGAATAACCAACTTCTTCTTCTGCGTCGGCATCTTCTTCTTCTTCATGAGCAGTCACATCTTCCTGAGGATCATCATCTGTTTCATACTCGTCCTCATCGTCATCCTCCTCATCCTCTTCGTATACATAGCTTCCAGTTTCCCAGCTCCCATAGTCACTCACCTCACTGTTCATCGTCAGCATCATATACGCCCGCTCCTGCACATACAAAAACAACGATTCTCAATAATCCACACAATCTTTGAACTATTCTTCGAATCCACAAAGCCCTAACATAATCGAATAACCTAAAATACGGAGAAATCCGAGAAACAAAGAGCCACCTGTTCTTGGAGCGTACGAGCGAGAGCAAGATCGGCATCAATCTGGCTCAGATTAGTGAACGGAACTCTCGCGGAGGAAGATCGGGGAGGTAGCTCTCCCACCGAATCCGATCCGCTCTCGTCAACAGCCACCGCCACAGCCGCCTCCACCGCTTCATCTCCTTTCTCGCTTCCACCTCCGGATTCCGATACGACGCCGGTCTGAAGATTCTCCGGCGAACGTACATCAGTGTCGTTAACCTTGGTCGGTTGCTCGGCGGTGACGACGACGGCTTTGGTAGCGTGGTCATTGTCGTTCTCCATGGGCATGATTGTAAAAGATAGGGTTTTCGAATCGGAGATGGAGGAAGAAAGGAAGGGATTGGTATCGAAAGAGAATGATTCCAAGGAATCTGAGAAAACGATGACACGACGCCGAAGCAGAGACCAGAAAGGGAATATGCAAATAGTGTTTTCTCTCGTATGGCTTTTGATTTCAAATTTTGAAATTATCAATTTTACTTTAAGAACCCTCTATTTTTTTGTTTCTTTTCTAACCTCACCACTATTTTTGTCATTTGAACATCCTCACCCATTTTGTAGGTTGATAAAACATAAACGATTTGATTTCGAGAATGATTTTTTTTTGGAGACAATGATTTTATTATGACTTGAAAACAATAATATTTAATTTTCAACATTGAGAACATAATTATTTTTTTTAAGTTTTAATTATTAGAAGATGCCCACACTACAGTTATCTTTTTTTAGTTATCTTGAAATTTTGATTATTAGCAATGTAATATAATTATCTTGTTGTGGCTTTTTGAAATTATTTTGGCATTTTATTGTAAAAGACTACGAAGGAATCTCTCGAATGTAAATGTATGCATTAATGTTCTTTTCTTTTATTTCCTAATAACAAATTCAGAGTAGTGACAAAAACAATGCAGAGAATGAGATGGGCAAAGGGCAAAGGGCAAAGGGCAAAGGCCTCACGATAATATGTGTAGAAGAATTTGAAAATATGTAGATTTATATAAAATTTATACTTAGAAATCATCATTTTGATTTGACCAAATAGCCATAAGATTCTCACCCAAAAGAATATGTTCAAAATAGAATGGGGGTGATTGGTTGGACTGTAGATGTAGAAATTTTACTGTAGAATTTAGACTGTAAATTTTTTTGATGTAGTTGTAGTTAATTTAGCTGTAGAAATTAAATGAGAAAAATGTAAAAGGAAAGATATTCCTATAGCAATCCTACAACAATATTTTTATGCTTTAAAAAAATAGGATACCTACAACCAATTTTTAAATTTTTTGACTTTAGCTTTAAAAACTACTTAAAGCATGATTGTTGATTTAAATGGTTGTAGATAGAAATTAAAGCTAAAGTTACTACTTACAACCCAACCAATCACCCTCAATATTTAAAATTGGTCTAAAAATTTTAAATTATCCTATATAAAAATACATAATCTTATCATTAATAAGTTTTGTAAAATTTTAATAGAAAACAAATCCGACGCTTTTAAAGCACGAATCAATATTTTTGTAAAAACTCAAGGATCAAAATCTGATACATAGTATTAAACTAACACATAACTTGCTTGTAACACACAACTTTAAAAGTCTCAATACGACTTTAATGAAGTTAAATACTCTATTTTTATAAAAAAATTTTTAGCTTTTCTGTTCTTTTTTTGTAATGAATTAGCTTTTATGTAATATCTTATATATTAAAACAGAAGTCATGACTTGACTTCATGTGTGATTTTTTAAAAAATGAACTATTACTAGAAAGTTATGTTACATTAATTCTCTAATAATCTTATCATTATTATATCTTATGAAAATCATATCTATAATAACAAAGATACGCTTAACAATCTGGTTTTGGTAAATTACCACACACCTTCCAACTTAGTCACGCAAAATATGTCAATAGATATAAATTTAGGAATCTTCCATTATTTATAAGGAAATATGTCAATAATAATTAAATGCATCCACAATATATTAACAAAAATCACAGATTAGTAATATGGAATATTTATATACCCTAACAAAATTTACCCGCTATATATTAGACAAAATTTATTTCGATGTAAGTTTTTAAAATTATATTGTTTTAGAAAAAGAAAATTTTCAAAAAAAATCTTTATAATATTAATTTATGAAGTTATAAGTTTAGTTTTTAGCAAAAATTTCTTAGAATTTTATATTATCTTTACAAATTAAAGTATACTAATATTTAATTAATCTCTATTTATATTACTTTATCTAAAAATGAAATACTAATCTAATAAACAATAAAATATAGAAGAAGAAACAAACACATGTTTAGAAAACATGTATAATATAGAAAATTTGAAACAATCTATTTGATTAAAACACTTATTATATAATATTATATTATGTTTGAAAAAATTTACTATACATATCGTATATATGTGATTACTATAATATATACCAATTTATGAGTGAAAACAAAATGTTTATATAACTAACTATAAACGAAAACAACCACCCGCGCGGTTGCGCGGGTCAAAATCTAGTTTATTATATTAAAAGAGAAGTCACAACTTCTCTTCATGTGTGATTTTTTAAAAATGGACCCTTCCTTAGAAAAGTTGTAACCTTATCTTTTGTATTTGTATAATAAAATCTTAACAACCATATTTAATTTACATTTTCATTCTCTTAAAACATAAGAACATCTTAAAACTAACAATACATTTATATAAACATTAAAAATATATATTCATAAAATAAATAACATATGTATATAAAATTTAAAGTAATACCGTGCGGTTGCGCGGGTAAAGATCTAGTATTAAATTTAAAATTGTATTCATAAACCAAAATCTAGATATGAAAACTAAGACACCAAATGTTAAAGAACCAGATAAATGTTACAGTTTGAATGTAATCAATTTTTATGGAAAATTCTGTGCCAGCAATATAGTGTTTATTAATAATAAGTGTTTTTAACTTACCAAAATGAATAAATCGTTCTTGTAATTAGTTTCCTCATGACGTCATTAAATGAAGTGTTTTCTGTACTATACATGAAACAAAATTTCTGTTATTTTTACATTGTTAAATTAATAGATTTGAAAAGGATGACAGCTTATAAATAAAATATTAAGAAAATGACACTTATAAAGTAAAAATCCCTAAACTAGAGAAAGAACTTCATTCTCACCAGAAAGAGTTCCGATGACGATGATGTGCGGTTACATTCGATTGCTCAAGGAAGGAGTGTATACCTTCCAAATTTCAGTTAGAAGTCCAAAAAAGTCAGTTGGCGGTTAGTTTTCTTCTTTTTCCCCCATTATAAATCACTGACTCAATAAAAAAAACAATCGCTCTCAAAGTTTTCTCTCTCAGTTCAATGGCGGGACCTGAAGAACCTCTGATTCCTAAAGTCCAAAGCAAGAGACGATGTAACTACTATAATCTCCAGGATATTCATCTGGATCATAGTAAGCTCCTTCATCTTCTTCTATCGTTTTCTAATTACGTAATTGCTATGTCGTTCGTTGTTACCTGAATCACTTACATTCGTTTAGGTTTTGTGTGTTGTATATGTCGTTCGTTGTTACCTGAATCACTTACATTCGTGTAGGTTTTGTGTGTTGTATATGTCGTTCGTTGTTACCTGAATCGCTTACATTCGTTTAGGTTTTGTGTGTTGTATATCAGTATATGTCGTTCGTTGTTACGTGAATCAATTACATTCGTTTAGATTTTGTGTGTTGTATATGAGATCATAGTAAGCTCCTTTGTCTTCTTCGATCGTTCTGATTTACGTAATTGCTATGTCGTTCAAACCATGAGTTTAGTCAAAATGATATCTATTCTTTTGTTTGTGGTTGTTAGAGGAGGTTGGTGATTTGGTTCTTGAATCAAAAACTAAGTGGCTCTCTGATGAGGTGTTGGTTATTTGGGTTGTAACCCAGAAATTTGTGAATTATATACTTGGATAATGATTGAATCGCGCACGAGGTCACTTTCCTTAAAGAGTATTTCGACCCTATTCCAAGCCTTTGGGTTACACGAAATCCCTTTGTAGGATAAGACAATCAAAGTCACATTCTTGTTCTAGGCTAAGATACAAGAATAAAAAATAGAGTTTTAATGCTTATATGTGTTTCTTCAAAGATCTTTGATGATCTTTGAACAATAAATCTATTTCTCTCTTACTCTCTTACTAACTATTAGTTTCTGATTTTTGTCTCTATCTACTTTGCCAATGCCTACATCTCTTTATATAGAGAGTGAAAGGTTGCAACCAATGGTTGCAATGGTTAATCCAAAAGATGCAATGGTTAATACTAATAGTTGCAATGGTTAATGAAGAGTTGCAATTGTTAATACCAACAATTGCAATGGTTAGTAAAGAGTTACAATGGTTAATCATCAAGGGTTGCAATCACTAATATGGTTAATCATCAAAGGTTGCAAATATTAATATGGTTATCACCAAATGTTGCAATTATTAATATGGTTATTACCAAAGGTTGTAATTATCGATAGTTGCAAGCTTTTATTCATGTAGTTGCAATTATTCACATAAACAATTGCAATGGTTCATTGCACCCTTTCAATTAAACCCTTTCACTTAAATATATAACAATCCTCCCCTATTTAAGTGAAATAATAGATTTATTAAATAAATAATACATATATCAAACTCATGCATAAATGAAAATGTTCGAAGAATTGAATTTTCATCTTAGTGTAATACACATTCCAAATGCCCGAGAATCAGGATGTCCTACGGATTGAATCCCTCAACCCATTTTG
>CAKOAT010109599.1:294635-311125 GCA_932364175.1 Eruca vesicaria subsp. sativa
ACAAAGTATTTATTAAGAATAATATTTCAACCTATCCCTTCTTGCAGGTCCAAGCACATACCTTGGGATGGCAAAAAAAAAAAAAATGTGCTTCAATCTTTAAGTGTAGGCTTTCCACATTGAATTCAGCCTCTAACGTCGTATTAGAGGGGAATTGGGTTTCCCACCATTAAAGATTTCAAATGGACTTTAAACTCATCCCTTGAACCGACTAAACTTCCAAGTCTCTAGCTAATCATTTCGTCAAATGATATGCTACCTTTCTTTCAGACCGAACAATCTCTTTGGTAATCACCTCGTGAGTGATCAGCTCACATACTGCGCTATATCTAACGCCAGGTGTCGCAACTTACCATTATACACGTAGTTATAAACTTTAACCAAGACTTTTTAACTATCAGAGATAGAAACTGGTGATACTATTTCGGCCAAAACAGAATCTTATAAATTAAATTATTTATTCAATATTCTGTTTACTAGCATATGCTAATGCTACAAATTTTTATTTTATAGTCAAATTTTTCATGCAAATTTGCTCCTTGGAAGCCTATGAAATGGTACCTACCCAAGCAAATACACTCAACCAATTATAGAAGAATGATCTTCTATATTGATAATCAAATTTGCATCTAAATATCCTTCTACCAACGAAGGAAATTTGACATAAAACAAACCATAATTTATGTTTTCATTCAAACACTCGAGTTGTGATATTTATTGTCCTTTATAAGGCCCAGTCTTCACACTCGCAACCATGGGAGTTGTCATTGGAGAACAATCTCACAATCAAACGTCTTAACAACTTTCTCAATATAAAGAGAGTTTGTTAAAGATAGTTTTTTATTTGTTTGTGTGATTCAAATTTCAAGAATCACATCCACCTCCCCCATGTCTTTCATTGTAAAACTTGATGACAATAAGGTTTTTGTAAACTCTACTTATCTATGGCTAGTGCCAAAGATCAATATGTCATCAACATATAAGCAAATGATTATTCCATTACTGAATTCATCAATTTGTTATATAAACACTTATCCTAGTAGTTTAACTCAAACCACTTGATAAGACAATCTCATTAAACATTTGATGTTAATGCTTAGGTGATTTCTTTACCATACAAATAAATGTATACATTTTATACTTATTACAAGGTACAATAAAATCTTAGGGCTACTTCATTTCAACTCTTTTTGAGCCATCGATCCATATCATGGATCATAGTTCATAGCACCCGACCATGAACAATATGTTTACCACTCATCATGGCTCGGCCTTAACCCTAATTACTTGCATTTATAAGTATCAATGATATTATATTTGTACACATTTGGTAACATTATGTTTGCACCCCATTCACACCCTTTTGGAGACGTTACATTCGCACTCTTTCGGTGACGTTACGTTCGCACCCTTTCGGTGACGTTACGTTCGCACCTTTTCGGTGACATTACATTCACACCTTTCCGGTGATGGTACATTCGCACCTTTTGGATCTCGAACCATTCGCACCCTTTTGATCCCAAACCATTCGCACCCTTTCGGACCCGAACCATTCGCACCCTTTCGGTCCCGAACATTCGCACCCTTTTGGTCTCGGACCGTCCGCACCCTTTCGGTCTCGAACCGTTCGCACCCTTTTGGTCCCGACACGTTCGCACCCTTTCGGTCCCGAACCGTTCGCACCCTTTCGGTCCCGACACGTTCGCACCCTTTCGGTCCCAACGCGTTCGCACCCTTTCGGTCCCGACGCGTTCGCACCCTTTCGATCCCGACGCGTTCGCACCCTTTTGGTCCCGAACCGTTCGCACCTTTTCGGTCTCGACGCGTTCGCACCCTTTCGGTCCCGACGCGTTCGCACCCTTTCGGTCCTGACGCATTCGCACTCTTTCGGTCCCGACACGTTCACACTCTTTCGGTCCCGAAACGTTCGCACCTCTTGGGTCGCGACACGTTCGTACCTCTTGGGTCACGACACATTCGTACCTCTTGGATCACGACATGTTCGTACCTTTTGGATCACGATACGTTCGTACCTCTTGAATCACGATGCACTTGTATCCCTTGGATCAAGATGCACTCGCATCCCTTGGTTCACGATAGGATCACACCTTTTGGATGACACCCCTTGATAACATCCCTTGATGGCATCTTTTGATGACATCCCTTGATGGCATCCCATGGTGGCATCCCTTGATGGCACTATTTGGTGGCATCTCTTGATGGCACCATGTGGTGGTACAGTGTTCGATCATTATTAGAAATATTATTTAAAATGAAACTAACATACCTTTGAGAATATAGCAATGGTGTATTATTCTCCATTGTTTCATCTTCTTTCTCCATCTTCAAAAGTTTACTCACTCAAACATTTACAACTTTTCAGACTTTGATGAATCTCTCGTACAAATATACTAGTCATAGTTCACAAGAAACTACTCTTTAAGATTGTTGGTTATTTGGGTTGTAACCCAGAAATTTGTGAATTATATACTTGGATAATGATTGAATCGCGCACGAGGTCACTTTCCTTAAAGAGTATTTCGACCCTATTCCAAGCCTTTGGGTTACACGAAATCCCTTTGTAGGATAAAACAATCAAAGTCACATTCTTGTTCTAGGCTAAGATACAAGAATAAAAAATAGAGTTTTAATGCTTATATGTGTTTCTTCAAAGATCTTTGATGATCTTTGAACAATAAATCTATTTCCTCTTACTCTCTTACTAACTATTAGTTTCTGATTTTTGTCTCTATCTACTTTGCCAATGCCTACATCTCTTTATATAGAGAGTGAAAGGTTGCAACCAATGGTTGCAATGGTTAATCCAAAAGATGCAATGGTTAATACTAATAGTTGCAATGGTTAATGAAGAGTTGCAATTGTTAATACCAACAATTGCAATGGTTAGTAAAGAGTTACAATGGTTAATCATCAAGGGTTGCAATCACTAATATGGTTAATCATCAAAGGTTGCAAATATTAATATGGTTATCACCAAAGGTTGCAATTATTAATATGGTTATTACCAAAGGTTGTAATCATCGATAGTTGCAAGCTTTTATTCATGTAGTTGCAATTATTCACATAAACAATTGCAATGGTTCATTGCACCCTTTCACTTAAACCCTTTCACTTAAATATATAACATGAGGAGATTTACAAACTACTCAAAGAAGCCGAGAGTAAAACCTTAACTGTGTGTGGAAAAACCTCCCAAGGATTCCATTGGATTGTTCATTTTCAGTGAGAAACAGTTCTACGATCATTGGTAAGTAAATTAAACAATATTTAAAAATGAGAGGAGTGCAAAATACTAATGTGTAAAGTTTAGGATGTGGAATGACGTGGGTGGAAGTAAGAGGAAGAGAGGTGGAGACAATAGGCTGGGAAAAAGGATACCACTATCGGGGAATGGGTTTAGCGTCACCGTGAGCGAGTCCACAGGATTTCTAAATGAAAAATACGTGAGGAGGGTGCATAGGGATGAGAAGAAGTAGGTGAACTTTCAAAGGTTATATCAAATTATGTTTTAAAGTTAAGCATTAACTTTATTTTTGCGTTTTGTTTGTTGATTGAAATGCAGCTTTGGTGATGAGCTGGCAGTGGTGCACTACCGTAGGCTCCCTTGAATCACCTTTCTGAATACGGGAAGCTTTGAAAACTGTGAAGAAAAGAGAAACAAAGCTTTATTGAAAGGATATTAATGTGGGAGTTATTTCTCTATGCAAACCCACAAGTATACATAGTAAAAGCTAAGGTACTCCATCTATGCCCTTGTGCCTGCTGATTTGATTCAAATTTCCCTGAGCTTTTCGTAATGATGTTGCTCTCTGAAAGTCTTCCTCCTAGTTCTGCTGCTGCTCCAAAATCCAATAGTATTTCGCTTAGTTCATTACTCTTTCTCAGCAAAAATATTGGGCCATTACACATGTGGATGTGACTTGTCCAGGTAGATATGGCAGCTTCAGTGTTAAATCAACACCTTCCTTCCCAAACCTGTTTTTAAATGTTCCCCCTAGTCTCTAACATTAACCACTAACTGCAGTTCACAACATCTCTGCCTCCTTTAGTTTCTATGGCAGTGATGGGTAGGTACGTCTTTGTTAAAGAACAAAAGAACCACCCCATTCAAAGTATGTCATATAGATAAGAGTGTTTTGAGTATAGAGCTTTCTTTTCCCAAATTCTTAGCAAGCAGCTTGTACCTCCTTTAGCCCTTTCCCCGACCAAACTGACCTTCCTATCAATCGGTGTTGTCATCAGAAAACTCTATCCCTCTTCACTCGGTTACATTCATTCTTTCGCCTCCCATACTAGCATCAGTCCTAATTCGTCAATCAATAGCTTTAGGTGAGCAGTAATTCTTCTTTTTTCTTCTTCTGCTGAGGGACTTGGAGCAACCGCGTGCATGTTATGGTTGGTCCCAAAGTCATCTTTAACTCCTCCCTTGTTTGGTATTAAACCATTTCCTTCTTTCCATATATATCAACTGAAACAACCTATGCACGCACAAAAAACAGTTACATAATCACTCCGAAGTGGCCGTGTCTTTCCTCCCGGTTCCTAAAAGTGGCCTTTTATCTCAGTCAGTGTCTTTGAAACAGTAGCATGATACCATTGTTTACTCGGCAATACTCTTAGCTCACCCTTCTCCATCTCCCTTTCTTTTTCTGACCATACGAGACGAAACTGCAACTGCACTCTCCTTCCTATGTACTTTGATTGGAAATTTAGCTCTCGTCAAGCATTGCTTCTCCACTGCCATATACCCCCACTAACAACATTACATAAATCATTCTTTACCCGTTGAGATGATAGAGAAACTCTGTTTCTTGAAGGAATGTTCTTGTACTGGTCACGGGATGACATCCTCATCTTTCGACCAAAGAATAGGTCTGGTCTGGTTCAGAGGATATGTAAAGTTTGAAGGACAAATATCCATATAAAAGCTGATAAAGAACCTCAGAGCAACTATGGCAGTTTAGTCCTAACAAGATGTCTCTTCTATTACCTCAAGCCCTTTAAGAACCATACCAAATCAAACACCAAGCTCTGAGTATCAATGCTGATACAGCGGTGGTTCAAGGAGTCGTCTTCGCTGCACAAAAATCTTCTGGGGTTTGTTTAGCATCAGAAAGAACCCGTAATTGGTTTAGAAAGAGTTATAGAAGAGAAGTAATTCTTCTGATACCGACAAGAGGAGAGGGAAGAGAGAAAAAAGGGTTTTACGATGTGGATATATAGGGTGATAAGATTACTCACAACGTTCGTTTGAGAAGATTAAAGAAGAATGAGAAAGTTGATTGATAAGTATTTGAGGGACTCCGTATTCGAGAGAGATATCTCCATTCTTAAAACGTGACAGGTCCTTCTTCAAGTTGTAGAGATTTTTTTTTTTTTTTTTTTGTAAAGCAAGTTGTAGAGAGTTTACTTTGCCAGATTCAGCTAGAATTAGTTGAGTTTTATAATTCGTATTCTAACTTTTTACAAGTTATATTTGTTTTGAATCGAACTAAAACCAAATTAAACCGAAATTAGAGACTGCTGTTGGTGGGACCATCCGGTATTATATGTCAAATAAATGGCTGGAGTAAAGTAAACTATCATCTTATTAGCGGTGCGTGTCTCTACCCTACTTTGCGTTTGCACACCTGACTCTTGCAGATTTACAGCGTCATCTCTTTGAGTTTACTTTGCTTTTAGTGTGGTCATTTTGGGCCGCCTTTGTTTGAAATATTGTTTAAGCCTAGGCCTTGCCAATGTTGGCCTCGTTTTATATTTTCTTTGTTTTCTTAGTCTTGTTTAATAAATGAGATGACAAAAAAAAACATATTATCTATCTATTATGGTGAAAATTATTATGAAAACTAGGTAAAGAACCCGTGCGATATCGCACGAAAATTTATTTTGTGAAAAAATCACATTATATAATTGTTTTTGGAAAATAATAAAATCTATATTTTGTTTATAGATTAGTTAAAAACTAATAAATATGTCAATACTAAATAAGATATATGTCTTATTTATCTGTTTAGCTAAGTAATTTAGGAATCTTGAAAACAACTGAAATTAATTAAAAATAAACATATTAAAAGCTAATAATTTTGTTAATATTATAAAATAACTTATTACGCCAACTCTAAAAAAAACACACACATTTTTATCTAGTAGAAGAAAATTCATACTAATAACTTCATTATGTCATTTAGAATTTTTTATGTCTAGACACGAACAATTATTTCTTTTATCCTTTGTTAACAATACTTCATTTAAAATAGTTTAAGAATTTGTAATCAGGTTATTGCACACTTTTTTTTCTTCGCCATTTTAACAAATTTGTGAAAGATTACTTTGAGAAACTTATGGAATTGCCTATTTATAGTTTTCCAAAGAATTATATGAATAGTCACAATTTTCAAAAGATAGTTATTTGAAAATAGAACATTTATAATATATTTTGAATGGATATACAATACAGAAAAAACATTTTATTGCATAATGAAAGGACAAAACTCTTAAATTATTGGAAACACTTTTAGTGATATTTTAACTACTTTTAAAACTAATTAAAATACAATAATTTTAAAACTAATACATTTTATAGATAATATCGAAAATAAAAATATATAATTGACAAATTCTTAATGCAAATTTTAGGATAAAACAACATAACTTAATGAAATGACAAATTTCTTTAATTATTCGAACACACTTTTAGGAATATTTTAACTACTTCTTTAAGCTAATTAAAAAGAAACAATTCTTAAAATTTATAAATTTTGTGATAATGTTGAAAAACACATAATAATTTAAGAATTTTTAATTATGGTTTGTCAATCCCACAATTCCTTATATAGAGAGTTAAAAGTTGCAAGGTTATCAACCATGCATCATAATAGTTAATTAAGAGTTATAGTTGTTAACACCAAAAGTTACAATAGTTCTTCATCAAAATCTATGATTACCAATAGTTACAATGATTTATTATATTTATAATAGATCTTCACCAAAGGTTACCATCATCTATAATTGTAAAATTTACTATAAAAATAAAAATTTAACAAATGAATTAATTATAAAAAATTACTTAGAGTCAGACCTGCTTATAATTTCCCAATAATCTATACTAATAGCCACAACTTTCAGATCTGAAACAACAACAAAAAAATTAGATAGTACATTTAGTATGAAAAGACACATTATTATAATAAAAGACTTATCAACACATATTTGCAAAATCTTTCCAATAGTTACCTATGAAAAGACACATAATTATTGATACCCATACCATTTCATAATTTGAATTTTTTAAACACTATCTCATTTTATAATAAATACACTTCTTTGAACATTTTTTTAGATTTTGTTATATTTTGAATATACTTTTATAATATATTTTTAAGGATTGGAACTTATAACCAAAACAAAACAATAATTCATCAATTTAAATAACAACAAAGTGGCTAAAATATTTGTAAATTTTATATATAATAATAAATTGCTTACTTTTGATTAACCGGAGCTGTTTCATCACACATGCATCTCTCATTTTCTTTTTTCGTCTTTTCTCATTTTATTTGATATGTATCTTTTGACCAAATATAATTTAACCAAATAATTATAATGATACATTTTCTTCTACATGTGCCATAATTTGAATTTGGCTTGACAATTTTAATTATCTTGACAAATTTTTAGATTTTATTGGAAAGTACAAAAAAAAAAGTTTTTAATATTATTATTCTTTAAGTGAAAATATGTAAACTAAGCGTTATTATCTTGGAGATTTTCTCGCAAATTAGATTCATTAAAAATGAGTTTTGGAACAGTTCATGTGTTTTTGTCAATGATCTGATAGGAAACAGAAAATAAGAACAACAAATGGACTTTTTAACGTAGCTTATTCATAACAAAAAAAATTGTTCCATACACCTCTATATTATACAAAGAGATATTTGTATATGTTTGTGTCCACTTTTTGCAGCAACCATGGCCTTGTCCAAAGAGAAAAGCGGAGAGAGAGGAACTGTGAAGAGCAAGAAGATAATGGTTTGGAAACATGGTTTCTTTTAGAGCATATGGCTATGTACGTTATCTTTAATTTTATGATCAGCGAGATTTATAAGAGCACCCCCATTGAAGGTTCTCAATGGGGGTTCACACGCAAATCGAAAAAAAAATCTAAAATTCGACTCCAGGTTGTTTAAATAGAATCGAAAAGGTATGTGTGGTAGAGTATGAAAAACGAATAGGTACATATGACAGTTAATAGAAAGTTGCAACTGTAGGTTATTTACAGCTAATCAGTTCGAAAATGTATGATTATTGTGTAGTAAATAAGAAAAAATTTAAAAGTTAAGCGATTATGTCCAAATATAATAGGTACAAAATCGAAGGATACAACCTTTGGTGACATATTTCACAACTTTTATTATCAGAAAATACATCTTTTGAGATTTTTATCATTGTTTCACAATCTTCTTATAAGTAGTGCATGTGAAAAGATGCATAATTATTGAATAATATATCATTTCAAAATTTGACAAGCTTTTAAAACTAATCACATTTTTATTATTTAAAAGACAATCGTTTACATTAATTGAAATTTATGTTACATATTTTAAAAATAAAAGACACAGACTTTTCACATCAATTATGATTCATATTATTTCATAGTCGGTGTTAATATGAAAATTGCATCTCTTAAGTTTTTTGACATGAAAAGTTATATTTGTTAGCAATGTTTTGGAAACCGGACCGGTAATCAATTCGGCATTGTAGCTTAGTCAATGGTCGGACTAGTCCAACCGGATTTTATATTTTAATTTAATAATTATATATATAATATGTAATTATAAATTATTTTTATAAAATAATACATTTAAGTTATGATGATATATAACTCCACATTCTTATATCTTTTTACAAACTTTTAAAACATAGTATAATTTTAATATGAAAACACACATTTTTAGGAGAAAGAATTTATTTATACATTTTAGGAATTTTTTAAAAACCAAATGCTATATTAATTGGGATTTTTATTATTAAGGTTTTGAAACAGTTACTGTGTTTTTTTTTTGGTTAATCTAATCTAACAGAAAACAAAAAAAAGAAAGAAAAATAAATAGATTTTTTACGTACTCAATTCTTAACAAAAAAATTGTTTCATACGCATTCATGTTATATATAGAGAAATTATTACATGCATGCGTCCACTTTTCCTAGTATTTATCAGTTTCCCAAAGAGAAAAAGAGAGAGAGAGAGAGAGAGAGAGGTACAATAAAAAGTAAAGAAAAATAATGGTATCGATATAGTATAGGGTTTTCCTTGGATAGATATGGTTATGTGAGTTAGTTTCAACTTTATGATCAGTGAAATTCATAACAGTAGAGGAAACAACTCTTTGATCACGTCATACATCGAGCACTACATCTTCTGTGTATAAAATTTTGACCCAAGATTGTTTAAATAAAATTAAAAAGATGCAAGTACTATCGTATGCAACGTTTAAGAAACTACACGGTTAGAAATGAATAGGTGTATATCTACTCACAGTAATAGAAAGTTGCAACTGTAGAATTTTATTTAGATTATCAAGACACACTCTTTCTCGTAAAAAAGTTATTCTTTTACATTTATTTGGATTCTTAAAGAATTTGATAGCTTATTTTCAATTAATATAATTTTTAAAATGAAACAACACAACCTTTGACATTAATGAAAATATACAATTTTTAAAACTAATGCAAGAATTTAACTTTTTTAAAAAATACTTTTTTTTTGAAAAAAATACAATTCTTAAATTAATATATTTTTTAACTTCTCTGATTTCTTCATGTTCCTCTTTTCACATCTTCTCATTTTCTTCTCCCATGATTTCTTTCTTTATCCAGAAAAAAAAAATTTCTTTCTTTATCAATTTTTATATTTTAAGATTAACTTTTTGATTAATCACTTTAACAACCACAGCCACGGTTTCTTCAAACACGGGCACCACTGTGGCAATTTTTTTACACAGCCACCAATGTCATAGTTTCTTCAACCGATAATTATTCCAAAGTCACCACTATCACCATTTTTTCCACGGCCACCAGGCCCACCAAGTTCATCGTTTCTTCCACCACGTCACCGTAAGCACCATGTTTCCACGGTCTCTACCGTCACCGTTTCTTCCACTACCACCAGCATGACCTGTGAATCTCCAGACATAACGGCCTGGGTTAAAAAGAGAAGTTAAGGGCGCTAATTGTAAAAATTTAAATTTTAGTCTCAGAGACATTACCGAGAATATGCAATCGTCATTGCTTTTCCAGAAATTTCTGAGAAATCATCCAACTTTTTTATTTTACTTAAAGCTTTCAAATTAAAACATAACCGATTACAAAACAAGACCGAAAGTCTTTGGGAAAAGTTTGCATGAAACAAGCTATGTTTCTCGGAAAATACATGTTTCTGGGAGATTTCTGATGAAACATTCCCAAATTCTATAATCTTGCTATATAATCAGAAACTAATGTGGATTTGAGTTAGTCATAAACATTTGCCGGAATGCGTTAGATAATGGTTGCAATAGGTAACCTTAAAAGTTGCAATGACTCAATACGTAAGTTACAATAACCAACAATTACAATGTTTCATAACTCGAAATTGCAATGGTTTGTTAATGACGGTTACAATATTTCAATGTATCCCTATAACTTTTATTATGAAATAATGCATTTTACGCTGAAAAATATATCATTACAAAAAGTTGCATCCTTAGATATTTTTTTTAAAAAAAAGAATCATTAAACTTTTTAAAATAAAATACACAATCTTTCACATTAGTTGAGATTGCTTCAAAAAATTTGAAATATTAAATATTTTGAATAGACACATTCTTTTAAATTAACTAACTTTTGAGCGGATGCATTATTTCAAAACATGCTTAAAATTTTAAAAATGAAAATATAAACTTTCAGTTTAATAGAGACTAGAGATGAACCCGCACGTCTGTGCGGATCTATTTTTCTTTTTAAAATAAATTATATATATATATCTTATAATAATTTGAATTTATTTAAACAAATATTATTTTGAAAATTGTATATATATTGAAATTTATTTTTGATAAAATATTACTAATCATATATTCAAAACTTATTTTTCTTTATTTATTTAAAAATTTAACATCTTATTAATCATCTAATTTTAACCATTAGTTTTATATTAATTATTAAAAAATTGTTATTTTTTTGTTTAAAATTTTTTGTTTTTGAAATATTTTTATGTGACTATCTTAAATTATTTAATATTATATGTTGAAAATATATTTTGTTTAATGTATCATATTTTAGTTTTGTGTTTTTGTTTTAACTATAAAAATAAAACGTGAAAAATATAACCAATAATTTATTATTTACTTTGTTATATATAAAAAAATTTATATGACAATTTTTAAAAGAAATGGACTATACTTCTTAATTTCAGAATTAATTATTCAAAAATACATAAAATGAATGGTGATTTTTAAGGACCATAATATAAAGGTGATATTGTTATAAGGAATATTTATATTTGTTAGGCTTGTAAATAAATGGTCCTACTTAAACTATCTAATGGTAGATAAAAACAATGACTCTATTTTAATAGAATGAATTCACAAAATTTGAAATTAATGTGGGATTGTTATTATTAGTAAAAATGAAACAACACAACCTTCAACATTAATGAAAACTAGATATGATCTGCGCTTTAAAGTGGGAATATTTTTACAATTTTGATAAAATTGAATTAATTTATAACATGTATTAGAAAATAAGCAATTTAAAAATTGTTTTATTAGTATTTCAAAAAACAAAAATCATTTTATTACAATTTATAAGATTTGATTTTTAAGTAGTGTAGTTATATCAAACCTCGACCTATGGTTGAACCGATAGATTTAGTAACCTTTGTTAACTAATAATTCGATAAAATCCAATAAAAACTAAAAAATCCCCTACTAATCCATGATCCGATATCTGATGATCTATTAAAAATCCAAAAATCTGCTTATAGTTCAAAAAAAATTATTAAGTAACTCATACGTTTGAATTTTATGTAAAAATAAAAAACTTGTAATTCCTAATAATTTGATGAAAAATTTATTATATCATTCAAAGAAACTGAAAAATGGTAATAGAAAAAATTATTGATATGACAATATTAGTTTCTTTTCGTTAGTAATAAACCTATGATAACTTTTTATTTTTTAGATCTAATATTTAATCCAGTCATCAGTTTTAAATTATTTTTGAATACTCGAAACTGGAATATAAATATTATGTACAAATGACACAATAAATAATTTTTTAAAAGACTTTCATGTATATATTCATATTCGAACGTTAAATAATATTATACGCACGAAAAAATGATATTCAAATTAAATAGAGAGTATAATTTGCAGAGAAAATATAATTATTATCTTTCATAAAATATGGAAAATATTACTTAGCATAAATATAGGGAATATTCTGTTTTAGTTTAAATAAATAATAATTCTATTAGAATTAAATGTTAATGGCATTTCTTTGTAAATAACTCAAAAACTAATGACAGAATCCTATGAGAGATTCTTTTTTAATAGTATAGATATACAAATCTTCAAACTAATATTAGAATTTAACTTTTTTTAAAAAGATATAACTCTAAAATTTATATATTTCAGTTTTAATGGAAAGACATCTTTTTATTTTAATTTTGAATTACAACTTTTCACATTAATTGAGATTGCTATTTGAAAATATACAATTCTTCAACTAATCATTTCAGTTTTTTTTAATGAAAAAGCACAACTCTTCAACTTAATAGAGATTCATAAGCTTTGGAATTAACTGAGATTGTTATTAGTAGTAGATTATTAATGTGGAAAAGGAAATAGCTGATACAATATTCCATTTTATTTTAGTGAAACATAAAAAAAAAGGAAAATACTTGTAGGACGCTGTCTTGTGTGACACAAAGTATAAAAAGAGAAGAATGGGCAAGCGTGAAATTTAGAAACCCTATCAATGACGATGATCTCAGATCTTGCGACGGATTTGGTTGAGGAATTACTCTCTAAGGTTCCAATATCCTGTCTAAGAGCGGTGAGATCTACTTGCAAATTGTGGAATGTTTTATCCAAAGATAGGGTTTTATGTGAAACAGACATAACGCATCAGTTTATTGGATTTATGGTGAAGGAGTATAGGATCTGTTCAATAAGATTCAATCTCCACGGTGTGGGTTCATCTGTAAAAGAGATAGGTAATTTACTTAATCAAGTCGAGATATCTAATATCATTCACTGCAACGGTTTGTTGTTATGCGTCACCAAGGGAGACAAGACTAGGAGGCTCGTGGTTTGGAACCCGTATTTAGGACAAACCAGATGGATCCAACCCAGATTAGAGTCATTACCAGACAGATATGCTTTCGGATACGACTACAAAAACCATAACCACAAAGTCTTGAGATTCTTTTTGAATGTAAACCGGTATGAAGTATATGATTTTAGCTCTAATTCATGGAGGATTCTTGACTTCATTCCGGATCATGATATATCGTATTGGCGTCGCGTTGCTTCTTTAAAAGGAAATACTTATTTTTGGGCTAAAGAAAAAACATTAGTAGACGAGGATGTAGTAGGAGAGGTAGAGATAGACGAGCCTCGTAATTTCTTACTATGTTTTGATTTCACGAGAGAGAGATTCGGATCGGTTCTACCTTTGCCGTTTCTGCACTATAATGAGGATATTGGTACTCTATCTACTCTTAGAGACGAGAAACTCGTGGTATTATATCAGCGCATGGTTTGTCCCGTGGTAGAGATTTGGGTAACAACCAAAATTGAGCCGGATGCAGTTTCATGGACCCCCTTTTTAAACATTGACATGGAACCACTCGACCGTGGTCTTCAGGACGGGCTTTGCTCTGGCTTCAGCTTCTTTATTGATGAGGAGATGAAAGCCGCTGTGGTTTTCTATATATACCAAGCGGAGAAAATGGCCAAGACCCGCTCTTACCATTCAGTTTACATCATCGGAGAGAATGGATGCTTGGACCATTTGGATCTTGGAGATGCTGTGTATCGCCATGGCCCTATGACAGAAAGTCGGTATTTTCGGCCACTTGTGTGCTCTTTTGTTCCAAGTTTAGTGCAAATAAACTAACTAGCTTCTTTTATGATAATTAATAACTTATTTCTTTCTTGCATCTCCTTTGTGTTTTTCTTTTATCAATGTCATTTTTTTCTGTTAAAATAATTATTTTCCTCTCTACCTTCAATTTGACCGGTTAAGTGAAAATCATCAAACAACAGCTAAAGAATACGAAACGTTACAAACATGTACAAGCAAAGTGTGTGAGACAAAGATAATAATGTGTGGCAGTTTCTAAAGAGCTTAGCTTCTTCATTTTGAAGGTGGTGGAGTGAAGAAAGGGATGGTAGGATGAAGTCTACATTTAACACTAATTTAATATCATTATTATATGATGAAGTCTATATTTACAAATTAATCTTAAATCATAATTTAAATGAATAATTTTAATCATATAATAAACAATTCAGTTATTACGCTTTTAAATTGTATGCCTATTTTTAAACTTAAATTTCTTTTATAATAACTATGCAGAGACTATAATCAAATTATTATATCTCCATATTTTGTTGGGAAATTGTGAGCAATACCACTTTCATCATACCACATTTTATCTATACCTTAACCATCTTTACCATCAAAACTTTAATAGAAAAAAGACCTTTATGCCCTAAATAATTAAACATACCTGATCTACAATTCCTTAGGAAACTTGGCGATCCCAATCGAATCGAGTTCAGCGGCGGATGCGTCGACTGGGGAGAAGCTCGGATTCTACCATCGGTGACGGCGGAGGATCAGCCTACAGCCATGGCTAAAGTGCGGGAAGCTTGCGAGCTTCTCATCGATGACGACGACGACAACGAGGGTGTTTCAGATGAAGATAACGCGAGATGGATCAATTCTTCCTCCGTGGTAGAAGCTAAGGTCGATGGAGGTAGGCTCTGCGCGACGGTGGAGGAGATGGGGAACGAGTTCGATGGTGGTGGTTTCGTGGATCAGAGTCTCAGAGTTCGTGATGTTATCAGACGTCATTTTTATGTTAACGGTGAGAATATATCCTTTTTCTCTGCTTTTTGAGAAAACTGTATTGCAAGTCTCTCTCAACAGTAGCTTTTGTTTTTTTGTTGTGTGTTATTTGTTTGCTTATACCTTTCTCTCTCTGTGTTTATTTCTCAGGGTTGTTGAGGAGATGGAGAGGACGGTGAGGAGAGGTGGGGTTTGTGTTGTGGTGGTTGAGGAGTGTGGTGGGGAGGGTGTTAGGGAGGTTGCTGCGCTTTTTTTGAGGTCTAGGGTTGTTGATGTTGTTAATGTTACGTTGGAAGGGTTGAAAAAGACTAGTTTAGTACTTAAAGTTACATACTCTGTTTTGTGTTATCAATGTTTTGTTTTTTATCTATCCTTGTGTACATGACTCTGTTTTGTCTTATCAATATTTGGTTCATTCCTGGTGGTATATAAGGTAGAAAGTGAACTTAAGGTTTGATTGGTTGGAGAAGAAGATGAGTGACTTGACATAGAAGGATAACGAAGGGAAAGGAGATGATTCGAGGCAAAGATTGATGAGGCAACAGTAGCTTTGTCTTCTGTTACTTCATTCACAAGCCAAAGTATCCATCTTTATAACCACACTCCTTACAAAGTTTCAAGCTTTATCTTCTCTTACTTCATCCCCAAGCCAAAGCATCAATCTTTCTTTTTTTTCCACTATTGACAGAGTGTGTTTAGTCCCTTGTGAAATTCACGTGTTTGAATAATCTCAGGAATTTCTTATTTGTCTAGACGACAAGAGGAAGAGGCGAGTAAGCGTTTTGAAATGCTATACGACGATGAGGAAGGTAAGGTTGAAACAGAGGATTTCAAGGTGGTGAGATTGGCGGATGTTCTTTTTGCTGAAAGNTCACTTCTCACTAGCTCAGAGTTATTAAATTGGTAATGCTCTTTCTTCTGACTTCTGAGATTTGATTTATAAGTATATTTTCATCTTTTCTTAAGATTGTTATTTTATTTATAAGTTGGCTCTGGATTTACTTTTGCATGGTTTATCTAGGAAAACATTTTGGAGATCATGTATACATTCATGCGAATTATAAAAGTTCCTGTTCCCAAAACTTTTGTGTATACTGATTCAGAATCTGACAAGGAAAATCTCATGGTAATATACCATTTACATTGCTACAAAGATTTGTTACCATTAGATACATAGTGATGAAGTGAATTAGTTGATGATATCACATATATTTCAGAGTATATGTGAATTCATTTTCCTAGTTGCTGTTTAGTGTTTAGTGACTTTACTCAGAAATTTACGGATGGTTTCAACCATCTGATGCAGATTCTTTGTACTTTTGTAGGCTGTCCAGATCAAATGCTGTTAGGCT
>CAKOAT010109599.1:312462-366718 GCA_932364175.1 Eruca vesicaria subsp. sativa
TATAAATGATTTATTGATTATTATAAAAAAGTTTCTATATATTCTTATAAACTGTTTATAAAAAAGATTTAAAAGGGTTTATAAATGATACAAACCCTTTTAAATTCTTAAAAATGAAATACCAAGTTTTTGCACATTTATAAAATTTTATTAATTTATTTATAAGGGTTTATAAATTTATTTATTTAGAATTTATAAATTGATTTATAAGGATTTATAAATAAATTTATAATGGTTTATAAATGGATTTACAAGTGTCTATAAACTAATTTATAAATGTTTAAAAACTGAAATAGAATAAACTGAATTTTTTTCTGTGTTATAAAATGATATATAAAGGCATATAGATATAGCTTGGCAACCTATATTGTGCATTAGTAAACATAGCGAGAATAACAAAGCCAGCTTGTTGGAGCAGCCTACTGTCTAAAATGCATGCTAAAGGGAAAACTAAGACAAGAGTTAAAGAAAGAATAATTCTGTATCATACCAGCTTGCCACTTTCAGAGAACCATTTACTAAATAGAGAGTGAGCATTGACTTCAATCAATTGGCAATGTAGATACCTGGCAAAGGAAGTATAAATCAAAGTCAAATAGAAAAATAATAGAAATAACACATGAGGCTGAAAAAACAAGAAAAGCATTCAATGGTCAGCATCTTCTATAACAGTCTAAACATCAATATATTAAAACCCAAGCAAGCAAAGCATACTCGTCCTTCAGCCAGGTCGTTGAGACAGAGCGTATGATTCTCATTTCTCTCCCACGGATTAAGTACTCTTTTCGTGTTGATCGCCCGCTCATCTATTGTCCCAGGAACTGCTATATTAATAAACTTACTATGCCAAAAAGGAAAAAAACAGAGAATCAAGTCAAACCAAATCTAATATGTTTAGACCTTTTTGATTGGTTTAATGTCTTTTGACTAGAGTTTCAATTTAATGTTCATGACAGACATGCACAGGAAACATCCTTATAGCGATTAATCCTTTTCAACGGTTGCCTCACATATACGATGCCCATATGATGCAACAATACAAAGGATCACCTTTTGGAGAATTAAATCCTCATGTTTTTCCTGTCGCTGATGTTGCATGCAGGTGATTTTAAATACTTTTTGTAAATATATATGTATTATGATCAGCCTAAGACGCCTTTTACCTGTTTAAACTCAGGGCTATGATTAATGAAGGGAAAAGCAATTTGATTCTTGTAAGTGGTGAGAGCGGAACAGGAAAAACTGAAACTACTAAGATGCTTATGAGATACCTTGCGTATTTAGGAGGTGGTGCAGTTACAGAAGGAAGGACTAACAATGTCGATAATGTGGCAGCAAGCTGGCATTGCCATTACTATGAATGTTGATGCTACATCAACATTGCTCAAAACTGGCGTTACAGCAACAGATGATTCTTTTAAATACATTTGGTTTCAGGTTTGTCTTTTTATCTAGAGAAATCTGATGTTGCATCTAAATTGCTAAAAAAATGTAGAAAGAAATAAGCTAGAGCATGTAGATTTTATAACTTGTTTTATAAGCTTTTATAAATGGTTTATAGACTACTACAAATAATTTTACATACCCTTATAAATTGTTTTATAATCCTGTATAATGTGTATAAACTTTATAAATTGTTTTTATAAACCCTTATATATTATTTATATACCCTTATAAAGCCTTACAAATTATTTTATAACCCTTTCGAAATGGTTATAGACTCAATAAATGAATTATAAGATAGAAATAGAGAGAATGATATACGAAATCTTTCTTTCACAACCTCTTCAGTGTCATCTGCTGACTGCTTATAAATGGTTATATATTCCTATAAATAATATTAGAGTTTGAATAATTTCAAATATCTACTCGTTGCTTGTTTTTTTCCTTGCTCTTAATATGTTTGATCTTGTGTTTGTGTGTTAATAGGGAATGCTCAAAGCTTCTAGCTTACATCACTCGAGATGCAGGGAAGCAAGTTATGAAATGATTTATAAAGGTTTATAAGTTAATCTATATATAAGAGTTTATAAACTAATTTATAAACACATATAAACTAGGGAAATTTGGACTCATGTACATAGTTCACAAAATATTAAGTATATATCCATAATTATAACATGGATTTGATATGTTATATAATGTTCTATGAATATCCAAAAACACACTTCTGTTGCGCGTGAAAATGAAAAAACACACTTCTAAAAACTTTTATGAACTTTATAAATGTTTTATAAACCCTTATAAATTATTTATATGCCTTTATAAACCTTATAAATTATTTTACAAACCTTATAAATTATCTTATAAGCCTTTCTAAATGGTTATAGACTCTTATAAATGATTTAAAGACCTTCTAACTGATTCCGTTTATAAACATTTATAAATGATTTATAGACTTTATAAACTTCTTTATAAACCTTTATAAATGGTTTATATAATCTTACAAATAATTTATAAACATTTATAAATCATTTACAAACTTTATAAACTGTTTTTTATAAACTTTACAAAAGATTTATAAACTTTTATTAACTCTTATTGATTATTTACATATTTTTGTAAACTCTTATAAATTATTTTACAAACTCTTATAAATAGGAGGTGGTGTGTCTGGCGTCATTGGAAATGATTAGAGATTGATTAAGATGGTGGTGGAAGGAAAGAAGAGAAGAAACGAGGATGCAGTAGCATCCAAAGTGATATCAAAGATGAAGGCATGAAGACTCTTCTTGGCCTAGTGTGACTGCAGTGCAGACAGATCTTTTGCAACTGTAGAAGCTAATTGTTTATAGGATCATAGAGAGAGGAGACAGAACCATTGTGCTTTCCTGTAATCTTTTGCCTCATGGGAAGAATCATCCAATGATATGTTATTACAACGACAATCAAATGGGAGTAACAACTTGTTTGTTGAAAATGTTCTGTAAACAATCAAATGGGAATAACAACAACATTTGTCATCATGTAATAAAAAGACTTGAACTTGAACTTGAACTTGCAGAAAAAGAAAATGATGAACGTCGATCTAATGATCATGATTAGCACTTCCTCCTCCAGGTTTGTCCTGAAGCAACACATCTTTCTGTTGTTTCAACTGGTTAACTAACCTGCGAACGCTAGGAGGATCCGTAAGTGGTTTCTTCTCTTGAGTTTGCATCTCCTTTTTGGACTAAGATACGGTTTAGGAGGAGGAGCCTTGTCTTGCAGTACAGCAAGCTCCTTTAGACGTATGTATGCTTTCTTCTTTTCCTTTCTCTCTGCAAGATACTCCATCTGAAAATAAAATATCAAAAAATTACCAGTGTTCAAGGAAGAGCAGCAGTATTACGATTCTTCTATATATTCAAGTGTACATTTAGTAACAAAACTTAAAAGAAAACACGTACATTAGCTACAGACATGGCGTCATCTTCACTGATGCCATTCTTGGTCAGTTCAAGGACCCGACAGCCATAAACTCGTGCTGGATCAGGAATAAACGCTGAGACCCTATGGGATAGAAGATAAAGGAAGCATTATATTACAGTAAAGGAAGCATTATATTACAGTAAAGGAAACATGAAAGTCCCCCAGTGAATAAAAAGAGTCACACGGACAGTACTAGTGAAACACACAAGAGAATAAGCCAAAAACTCATAACGCACAGACCAAACCATATGAATGGAGAGACATAAAGAAGGAGAGTTTACTTGTTGGGGGCGACGAGTTTAGCTGGGCCTTGACCAGTGGCTAAGAACACAGTAGAAACAATATTGCTGGCGTGAGCATTGAATCCCCCTAGAACAGTGAGCATATTGAGCTCCACCAAAGAAGCCACACTCGTTTTCGACACCTTGTTCATGATATCTCCTCTGATTACTGTCTCACAAACAACTGATTTTCCACCTCCCTCGATCTAGTTCACAGCAGCAGGTTTCTTGTCCGAACAGAAGTTACCTTAAACAATAAAAACACACAGGAAAAATAAATCTTTCGCTTCACAGAGTTTCACAAGAAAACACCAAACAATAACTCTAGAATCTTATAAGGGAACTCACAGAGATTCCAATCACATCCATGTCAGGAAAATCATCATTTAGAAACTCAAGAACATTCTGCACACNAGTTACCTTAAACAATAAAAACACACAGGAAAAATAAATCTTTCGCTTCACAGAGTTTCACAAGAAAACACCAAACAATAACTCTAGAATCTTATAAGGGAACTCACAGAGATTCCAATCACATCCATGTCAGGAAAATCATCATTTAGAAACTCAAGAACATTCTGCACACCTTTAGATACCATATTCATCCCCACATGCCACATCATCACCAGTGCTATTGAACAAAAAAAAAAAAACATCACCAGTGCTACAACTAAACCTCACACAAGCATTCTTCCCAGCAATTGTTTACATAACACTCTGCAGCCTCGCAAATCTACTTGACCTGCATCCACAAAACCACTTCTTAGTCAATACATCCCCTTTATATAAAGTTTCAATCTTTACATCAAATCAGCTTCCATGCAATTGCAAGCACATAGAAAGTCAAACCACACCTGTTAAACACAACGGAGGCGGAGGAGCGGGGCAGGTGACGAGGCGGTGGTCTAAAGTTTCTGTCGGCGGAATCGATGCGTGAGATGAAGGATTGGACGAAATTGATGCTGAAAAATCTGAGAAGGCCAGATGAAGGAGGCGTTGAGGGCGACGATGGCGTCGAGCTCGGTGTTGGTGACGACGTGGAGAGCGGTGTTGTAATGGATCTTGTCGCGCCATCGGTGGAGGAGGTAGTAGGGGCTACGAGAAAAAGAGGACGAAGAAGACGGCGTCGGTGAGGTTGAGTGGGAGTAGGACATTTAGGTCATTTACCCACTAATGATCTAGGTATTTATGAAAATGTCCCTTAAGTGGTGGTAAAGTTGAATTGTGGTACAGCAAAAATGGTATTTTTGCAATTGTCCCTATTTTGTTTTCTAAAATAAATGTTTCAAATTATAAAACCATAGCCAAATCATACAATATTAGTAAAACCAACGGAAAATCCCTAATAATTTATACTATTAATATTTTAAATATATAAATATTTTCAAATTGACTTTATGTAATAAAATTATTTATATCCTGATAAAACCCTCTAATCTCTATAGATATTAAATTTTTTGTTTATTTATTTTTAAATATTTTGGATGTATGAATGTTTACTTGATGATATATCTATTAATAAATATTTTGTATAATTATTTAGCTCAGATACACATAAAACACCTAGTTAATACAAACCACCTAGTTATAATATACTAAGGATCGTCCACCCCGCGCTTGCGTTGTGTTGTTTTTATCCATGAAGGAGTGACTCATGTGTTGAGGAAATTCTTTTTGAGACTATAAAATAGATTATATTATTAATTGAATCATAAAAGTTTGTGGTCAGGTTTTGTAAATGAATGTTTGTTGATATAGGGATGGATTGTTTTATGTTTTATTTGTTTTATTGGACTTGGGTATATATGTATATATTATGGTATTAAAATGTTGTTTTAAACGTAGTCTATGACTGTTTAGTTTGTTTGCATTTGTTTTCATCTAAACATTGAAAGTTCTTTTTAAAGAGAAAGGAAACAAAATCAAGAGCTTTATGCTCTCAGTCTGAGTGCATGGCTATAGAGCGGACATTTATGCAATGTTTACATGAGCTATGTTTCTTTAGGAATGCTTGTCACCATGTAACGTGTAGTGATTTATGCATTTAGTTGTGGACATTATTAATATGCAAAATGCAGTCAACATTGTCTTTTTTAAATATAAACTTAGTAATTATCCTCTTCATAGAAGGGGTTTGCCGGAAATTAAAGAGAAAAACCAAAGTTAAAAATCATATATATATATAATGGATTCAAAATCATAGCAACTATGAAAATACAGAACAAACAAACTGAAACTATCATTCACGCGTGCATTAGCGACTAATCTCTTCTGCTTTAAAACCGACAGGATTTGGTTCATCATCTCTTGCTGCAACATTGTTGCTGGAAGATGCAGGTGCTTCTTCGCCTTCGTTTGTCACTTGTGTGAGAATGTAAACTGCATGCCTAATAACACATAGGAAGACATTCTCGAAAGAGACGTCTGGCTTTAGGCAAATAGATGGAAGAATAAAGGGTGTCGGTGTATGTGGATTGGACTCACAAACCTTTTCTTTTTATTTATAGAGTTTGAATTGTTCTTCTGATTTTAAAACGAATAAAGTTTAGATCATAAATAAAAGGAGACGGAGAATCGTGGGAGTGAATAGATTTAATGAGAACAACAGATTCATTAAACATGTGAAATCAAAACGTTGAAATAAGGTAAGCAAGAGATGTAGATGAAGAGACAGGGGAGGTAAAAGATAAAGGGGAATGTCTGTTTTTTCTCAAACAATGGATGACACACTGAAGTTCAATACTCGACGGAAGAGTTCAATAACAGAAGAGACGCCTCATGACCTAAGTCTAAACGCAGTTTTTTGTTATCTTTGGCTAAGTGCTTTAGAATGAGTTTCTAAATATAAATTACAAACTCACACCAGCCCACACATAATTATACCAAATCAAAACACATTGATAACGTGGTTGACCGGATGGAATAACACGCGGATCCTATAGAAGTCTTGATACTCAACCATTATAATATAGTCTCCGCACAAACGCGGTTTCAGAGATATAATTGATGTATTCTATAATTTTATTATATATTTTGATGTTTGACATATAAGATGGACCGATATAGCATGTGAAGTCTTTTGTATTAGTCAATAAAGTTTTCAAAAGTTCTATATATCCGCAAACATTATGCAGTCTTATTAAATGTCAAAGGTTCTTCTCAATCTTCTCTTATTCCCATAAATTCGCCATTTTTTTATATTCTGGGAATCCCATAAACGGAAGCGACAAACAAACATAAACTGAGCAGTTCGACCAAACTAAAGATAATCAAAGGTTGAGACGCATGCAACGGCTTTAGCAATCGAAGCAACAGCTGAAGTTATTTTCGAGAAGATGTGATAATATTTGACTGGAAAAAGAATTAATGAGAGAATCAGAGATGAATGGTTTCTCTGTTTAGATATAGTATATATTAAGCGTAATGCAGGAGGTATTATGAACATGGTTCATTATTACTTAACGGAATAAATAGGTACTATTATGCAATCTTGTTAAATGCCAATGTTCTTCTCTTTCTCATAAATTAGCCATTTTTATGTTTCGAGAACCCCATAAACGGAGGTGGCAAAGGTGGGAAAAATCAAAAGTTAACATGCATGTAAAGGTTTTAGGTCTCGATTAGTACATCTGATAATAAAATAGTAGCAGTATGCTGTAGAAGCACTATACTGTAAAAGATGTATGCTCTTACAAAAATTTTGTAATAAAGTGATTGATAGAACAGTAACAGTATATAATTTTATAACTATCATAAAATTTAGTATATAATATATGTATTTTAAATAAATATATATCTATAATATATATTAGTAACATTTATTAATAAAAATAATGAATCTTATCCAATTACATAAATGGTTTTCTATTTTAAATGTGAAATATTAATATTTAGAAAAATAGATAAAATTAATTTTAAAATATTATCTATTTTTTCATATAAACATAATTTTAATATTATTACATAAAATAATAATAATTTATATAAAAATTATATATAATTAATTTATTATTTTATTATTGGTAGAGCATTAAATGCTTAATCTATTTATTTTAAAATAATATAAATATGTTTATATCTATAATATATAATTATATTAAATTTAGGTTTGTTATTAAAAATAATAATTTATATGTGTAATTATATAAGTTATATATTATTTAAAATGTGAATTACTACTTTTAGGTATTATTATTTTTAATATTTATATTTCTAAGAACAAATGATCTTCCAAAAGCTCCATATGAGACATTTAAGAAAATAACATTTGGAAAGCAATGGTCAAGATCTTGAGATTTTTCGATCCTTATTACCCTAATCTTACTCACAGAATTGTTGAGTAAGAAATTTTTGACTTTATATCTAATTGATGGAGGATAAAATTCAAGACCTTTTGTCACTAACATTGTTACTGAACAACATAAAGTCAAGTTTTATTTTACTCTGTTTTGTTTTTACAAGAGAGAGATTTGGATCATTATTATGTTTTGGATCTTGTGCCTCTATCTTATGTTAGACAACAAGAGCTTGCGCTGTTATTTAAATCCTAGGATTCTCTGAGGTAAAGATCTGGGTGACGACTTAATTGAGCTAATGCAGTGTCGTAGAGCAACTTTTGAAATGATAATACTACTGAATTTAAATCCTCTATATATTAAAAGAGAATCATTTAAAAAATTGTAACCTTAAGTTTATAATAATTAAAAATAATTTCAATCCTATGTGACATAGCTTTTTGTCTTCTATTTCAATTTAAAAGGATTCTAGAGCATGTAATATAATGTATAGTCTAAAAATTATCCTCTCTAACAATATAATATTTTGTAGGCTATAGTTGATCATATATATCAAATATTTATTGTTTCGCTTGCTTTCCTTGAATAAAACCTACGGAATTACCTAATGTGATTAAAATATATATATATGACAATTAATTATTTTAAACAATAAAGATTTGATAATAATCTCTATACTTTTTCTCATTCTGTTTATTTCTTTATTATTAAAATAAATTACACAATTACATTAATCATATAATAAAAATATAGATTTTTTTTGTGTATGTTGTATTTAGAATTTTCAAAATGAGTATAAATTACTAAAACTGTTAAAAGTCTCACATCAACTTTTAGGATCAAGGTTTTAATTTTTTTCTATATTAAAAGATATTGATTATAAGATCATATGAAGAAATAATTTTAGTTTATATATATTTCATATCGTTTTAATTAAAGTATACATCGTATGAAAATACATATTTATATTTTGATACTTGTATTGAACATATATTGAAAAGTTAATATTTTAATTTTGAAATATGTCATTGTTTTTTTAAATGATTATAAATTATTGAAACTACTAAACATCTCACATTAAAAAAAAATTGTTTGTGTAAAGTTCTGTTACACAAATATGCAAATAATCATAAAATCATATGAGTTTAAACCTCATTTAATAAATATCCATATTAAAAGTGTGCTATATTACTATGTTTATATCATTTAGATTTAATTATGTATCATATCAATATATAAGATTGATTATTTTGATTTATTTACTCTAATTGCGAATAAACAAGAGTGATAGTTAAATTTATTGCATACGCCAATTTATTACATAATAGTAACTGATTTCTTAGTTATTTAATATATATATATATATATATATATATATATATATATATATATTATTTTATTATTTTATAATATGCAGAAAAATATAAAATAAATAATAAATACAAAATACTTATTGTGCATAAAGTGCAGATCTTAACCTAAGTATGTATCTCTTTAATTATTTTAAATCTTAAGTATTTTCTAAATCCCAGGTTAAAATAAATAAACGAAATGAGAATAAACTTCAAAATAAATATTTATATCGTGTAATAACCAAAATAAGAAAAACACAACAAGAGAAAAAATTGAAGATAAATAGGATTGACACGTGAACGTAAACTTCTCATAACCATAATTATTTTTTTAAAGTTTTAAATCATGATATAAAACAGAGTTAATTTTTAGTTTGTTAATTTTTATTTTTTTGTAATTTTTTAAATCATTATGGTTATGTTAAACCATGACCATAATTAATTATAAATTGTTTCTTTGTATTTGAAAAACTTAAATTATTGTTTTTAAAAATAAGTTAAAATTTAACTTGTTTTATAGATTATTTTTTAAAAAATATAATTTTATAATATTATTAGACAAATAATAAATTATATTAAATTAATTTTGAATCTTTATATATTTTAAATGCAAATATTTTACCAACTGCTTCTTAAGAAAGCATTATGGAACTTGCTAATACTCTACCAATTAAGCCCAGTGACACTCTGTTTATTTTTCATCACTCTAACACTGAAAAGTGAAAAGATATATGAAATCAGTTCCATTAAATTCTAAGCTTTGATCTACTGTTCTAATTACATATAATTGTTTCTGATACTACATATAGATAATTATATAAAAGTTCTAAAATTTCAAATACATATGAAAACAATGATATGTAAATTTTAAATTTGTCAATACTAAAATTTTATATTTTAATTACATATATTCACCATGCGCAAAGCACATATCTTATCCTAGTATAACATATTAGGTGGGATTTAATTAAATATAATTATTGGAGACTACGAAACATGTCTGTAAAAACTAAGCAGATCTATTTGAGAAATTTAATCCTTATTACCATAGAGTAGTCAGATCAATGGCACATGACCACACATTGCTTGATCATGACAGAATACTTGACATCTCTCAGACCACAAGAGTCCTAACTCAGCACTTCATGTAGGACCGCAAAAATCCTGATTGAAAATCACAAAATAGAAATCGTATAACGATAAAATGAGATGGAAAAAACGTTTAAGAAATCGTTAAGGAAATAGACGAATTCATGGATTCGAGATTTGATCTCTTTCCTTAACTCAATAAATCGCCCGTAATGTGAGATGGTTTAGATGCAATTTTTGAATCGCATGATACAACCACGATGAGACTGTTTCGCTGCACCCGAAAACAAAATCTACGAACTAACTACTATGCTATACTGTCAAGACTTACTTTAAAAGAAGACTCGGATTTTTACTGGAACTGTTTGTTGTTTGCTTTTCAGTCTGAGAAACAATGAAGAGGTTAGGCGTCTATTTATATAGAAAGATTCGCCTAGGATAAAGAATATTTGTGGAATTATTCCGGTATATTCCTGGAATTACTCCGGCATATTCCTAGAATTATTCCGGCATATTCCTGGAATTATTCTGGCATATTCCTGGAATTATTCTGGCATGGAATTATTCTTTTTACTCTTGCAATTCAAATGAAAGGCATTTTAGTTAGAGCCCAAAAGACATTTGATCCACATTTCTCTTCACATTACAACATAAATTTACACATCCCAATGGCTTATAAATTTGGGTTCCAACAATCCCCCACATGAATAGAAATTACTTTAAACAATGCAGACATGACAAGATTATGCAGACTCGATAGACTCTACTAACTAGACTTAACACTAGACTAGACAGACTTTTCGAGAGTATAAGTGAAGACTGACTGCATCTGAGTTAGTAGCGTATTCCAGCCTTGAACCACTCATTGTTGGATCCTGCCGGATCTACATTTCAGGAGGTGAATGTGATGTCTTGAACCACCCGAAGTTTTGTGTAAACCGAGACAGCAAATGTAACACAGCTTCATCTTCTCGTAGAGTTGAGTTCTTTGTTGTGTTCATTTTGGCTTTGAACTTGCCTGGTAGTCATGAGTGAATTTGGAGAGACTTGCCTGAACTTCTCCTCCTAGAAACGACCCTATTCCACACTCACTAGGTGATTGCCATTAGTACATGTCACATACACAAAAAGTATCCTGTTATACTCTATATACATGTATATGAAGATTTATGGTCTTATCTCATTAAAAGCCATTGCTTTACCTTAATATCTACATGAAGCACTTGTATCTTCTTGGGATCTGAGTAATTCTCAGTGCCTTAATCAGATTCTGCTTGACTTAGTTTTCCCTTTGAACCAACCTCTTGGGATCTCCAATCACGTCAGTGGGGTTTCCATCGAACATCTTCTTAGTAATAGGCAATAAACCCATTCCCTTAGATGATTTTAGTACTTGATCTCTTGTTAAACCTTTGGTAAATGGATCCGCAAGGTTGTCAGCTGACTTGATGTTATCAACAGATATAACACCGGTTGAGATCAAGTGTCTAACGGTCTTATGTCATCGTCGAATGTGACGCGATTTACCATTATAGTGAGTATTTAGCGCCCGAGCTATAGCCGACTGACTATCGCAATTTATGCGTAGAGCTGGGACTGGTTTCTCCCACATTGGAATATCTTCCAAGAGATTACGAAGCCATTCTGCTTCTTCTGCTGCTTTATCTAAAGCAATGAACTCAGATTCCATGGTGGATCTAGTCAATAAAGTTTGTTTGGAAGATTTCCAAGATATTGCTTCACTTCCAAGTGTAAAGACATATCCACTAGTGGATTTTGAGTTCTTTGAGTCTGATATCCAGTTTGCATCACTGTATCCTTCCAAGACTGCTGGTTTTTTACCGTAGTGCAGCCCATAACTTTTGGTGTATCGCACATAATTCAATACTCTGGTTATGGCTTTCCAGTGTGTGTGACCTTGATTACATGTGTAGAGACTTAATACGTTAACCGCATGCGATAGATCGGGTCTTGTACAATTGGTTAAGTACATCAGACATCCAATTATCCGTGCATACACTCCTTGTAATACTGCCTCGCCAACATTTTTGGTCAAGTGCAACATAGCGTCAACATGAGTTTTTGCAGTTTCACTAGAGTAGGTCTTAAACTTCTCAAGTATCTTTTCAGCATAATGATCTTGAGATAAAGTTATCCCTTCAGGAGTCTCTGTGATTTTAATGCCAAGAATAACATCCGCAAGACCCATGTCTTTCATGTCGAACTGACTCTTAAGCATGTTCTTGGTTTGTTGGATGATATCTTTATTACTACCAATGATGAGCATGTCATCCACGTACAAGCACAGTAAGATATACCCACTAGGAGTACTTTTGTAGTAAATGCATTTATCATATTCATTGATGCGAAAATTATTTGACATCATAACATTGTCAAGCTTTTCATGCCATTGTTTCGGAGCTTGCTTCAGCCCATACAACGACTTTAGAAGCCTCCAAACTTTTTGTTCTTGACCCGCAACCACGTAACCTTCAGGTTGTTTCATGTATATCTCCTCTTCTAAATCTCCATTCAGAAAAGCAGTTTTAACATCCATTTGATGGATTTCTAACTTTCGCAATGCAGAAATTGCTACGAGGAGTCTGATTGAAGTTATTCTCGTTACAGGAGAATAAGGGTCAAAGAAATCTAGACCTTCTTTTTGTCTATGTTCTTGCACCACAAGTCTGGACTTGTACTTATCAGTTGAGCCATAGGTTTTCAACTTCTTTTTGAACAACCATCTAGACCCTAATGGTTTAAACCCTGAAGGTAAATCAACCATCTCGAAGGTATGATTCTGTAGTATAGAATCAAATTCACTATTGACTGCTTCTCTCCAGAAGTCTGCGTCAGGGTTAGACATGGCTTCTGCGTAAGATTTTGGATCACTCTAAGTGAGAAATGCCATCATAATGAAATCTTCACCAAAAGACTTTTCCTTACGAGCTCTCTTTCTTCGTCTAGGTTCGTCTACAACATCTTCCACTTCGATTACAGCAGTTCCAGAAGTACTTGCTTCATTAACAGGGGTGATCGCATCTCTTTCTTCACGAGTGCGTTTTGGATGTTGTTTATCCTTACATGGAAGTATGTCTTCAAAAACTGAAGCATTCCTTGATTCCATAATCGTGTTAACATGGATGTCTGGCACATCTGATTTGATTACCAGAAATCGATAAGCACTATTTTTGTGTGCATAACCAATGAATAGAGCATCCACGGTTTTAGGTCCAATTGAAACCTTTTTCGGAGGTGGCACTGCGACTTTTGCCAAACACCCCCACACTTTGAGATATTTGTACGAAGGTACATTACCTTTCTAAAGTTCATATGGCGTTTTTCCAGTTACCTTATGAGGTATTTTGTTGAGGATATAGTTTGTGGTGAGTAGCGTTTCCCCCACAGATTCTGGGCTAGACCAGATTCCTGCAACATTGCATTCATCATTTCTTTTAGAGTTCGGTTCTTTCGTTCTGCCACTCCATTTGATTCTGGTGAATAGGGAGCAGTTGTTTGATGGATAATGTCGTTTTCTTGACAGAAAGCATTGAAGGGTCCATCATATTCACCTCCTCTATCACTTTTGACTATTTTATAGTCTTTTCAAGTTGTTTTTCAACTTCGAGTTTATACTCTTTGAATTTGTCCAAGACTTCATCTTTACTTCGTAACAAGTAAACATAACAGTATCTTGTGCAATCGTCTATGAAAGTCACAAAGAACTTTTTACCGCCTCTGGTTTGTAAATACTTTAAATCACATAAATCTGTGTGTATTAAACCTAGAGGTACGGTTGTTCGTTCAACATGAGGTGATGGTGTTTTCGTGAGTTTTGCTTGGACACAGACTTCACATTTGTCTTTGTTTATTTTGGACTTTGGGATCATGTTCATATTCATTAGTCTTTGTACATACTTGTAATTTACATGTCCCAATCTTTCATGCCAAATATTAGAAGACTCAACGACATAAGCAACTGGATCTTTATTCATTGAAACATTGGAATCAGGCACATCATTTTTTTGAATGACCGTCATTACAGACATCTTGACAAGTCCATTCTTAACAAAACCTTTTCCTATAAAAACACCACTCTTCCTGAGGATCAGCTGGTCCGATTCAAAGTTGATTCCAAAACCGTGCTTACTCATAAGAGATCTAGAAATTAGATTATTCCACATGTCTGGAACATGCTTCACGTTGGTTAGAGTAACCTCCCTTCCTGAAGTCATCTTCAACACAACTTTTCCAGTACCTTCAATCTTGGATTGGGAGATATTTCCCATCTTCACTTGATCCTCAGTTTTGGATTTCTGATAGGTACTGAACATCTCTCTATCAATACAGATGTGTGTAGTAGCACATGTGTCGTACCACCACTCCTTAGGGTTACCTTCAACAACGTTGGCTTCTGTGACCACATCGCACAGATCAGCTTCAGTTAGGTTAGCCTGATTTTTCCCCATAGCTTTTCTACGACATTTCAAGGATCTATGTTCTATCTTGCCACAGTAGTTGCACTTCCTAGGAAATTTATTTGCCGTGGGATGTTGAGCTTGTTTTTTGAAGCTCGTGGGTGCTTGTTTGGCCCAGATTTTTGGAATCTTGCCTTTCCCTTGCCTTTGTGTTTATCCTCAGCAACATTGGCATCACGAGTTTTAGTCGGCTCTTCTTTTTCACGTTTTAGTGACTCATTCTGAAGCCGAGAGATCAGATTTTCCAACGTCACGGGTTTTTGCTTGTAAGCAAGATAGTTCTTGAAATCTGCCCAGCTTGGAGGGAGTTTTTCAATGAAGGAGTGTACTGTGAACGTCTCACAAAGCTTCATCCCTTCTTCAGTGATCTCATGACAGATCAATTGTAGCTCGTGCACTTGATCCATGATAGGTCTTGAATGAACCATCACGAATTTGAGAAATTTTCCAGTAACAAATTTCCCAGAGCCTACACTGAAGGACTTATATTTCTTTTCCAGAGCATCCCATAGGTCTTTGGAAGATTCGGCCTCACTGTAAACACTGAACAGTTGATTCGCCAGCCGGTTTTGGATGTAACCTTTGCATAGGAAGTCTCCATGCTTCCATGCTTCAAGGCTAGCAACTGCCCTTGGATCGGTAGTGTCTGCGGGTAACATTGGTTTGACCTCAGTAAGATACCTAGCCAAATTCAGAGTAGTAGAAAGAAGTGCATCTTTTGCTGCCACTGCTTGAAGTTTGTTCCATCGAACAAATCGGGTGTAGACAGTTGATGGTGTTGGTGGGCACAGACGGAGTTGTCTTTGGTAGCGATCCAAGAGACTGGCTCTCATTGGATGCACCGGTTGCCCCATTGACTGTTGCCCTACTGACTTGCATGTTGTTTTCACCGATGTCATGATTGAATCTGTTCACACAAATACAAACCTTAGTAAGTTTTGAGAACTCAATTCAATAAGCGATTTAAGAGATTTTAAGTCTCTATATTATATACGTTCCCAGATTCACATATAGCGTTCTTAAACGTTCAATAGTCGTTCCCAGAACTCGTCGTAAAGACGTTTAAACACTATTTTTAGTAATAAATTCTGTTTTATGTAAACAGAAAATGAGAACGCGAACCTGTCAGAGACTGTCGCGTAAATCGTGTTCTAGAACGATTCGTCTACGTTGATCAAAACGTTTTGCAGAATAGCTAAAAAGCGTTCGCAAAGCGTTTCAGATCTATTTTTAAAAACAATTTATAAAACCATTTTTAAAAAAAAATATTGTTCGCAATATTCAATCCGATTTAAGCGATAAACAGAAAGCGGATTTATTGAGTTAACATTGTAGGACCGCGAAAATCCGGATTGAAAATCATGAAATAGAAATCATATAACGATATGATGAGACGGAAAAAACGTTTAAGAAATCGTTAATGAAATAAACGAATTCGTGGAGTCGATATTTGATCTCTTTCCTTAACTCAATAAATTGACCGTAATGTGAGACGGTTTAAATGCGATTTTTGAATCCAGGATACAACCACGATGAGACTGTTTCGCTGCACCCGAAAACAGAATCTACGAACTAACTACTACGCTATACTCTCGAGACTTACTTTAAGAGAAGACTCGGGTTTTTTACTGGAACTGTTTGTTGTTTGATTTTCAGTCTGAGAAACAATGAAGAGGTTAGGTTTCTATTTATATAGAAAGGTTCGACTAGGATAAAGAATATTTGTGGAATTATTCCCGTATATTCTTGGAATTATATCGACATATTCCTAGAATTATTCCGGCATATTCCTAGAATTATTCCGGCATATTCCTAGAATTATTCTGGCATATTTCTGAAATTATTCCGGCATGGAATTATTCTTTTTACTTTTGCAATTCAAATGAAAGAATTTTTAATTAGAGCCCAAAAGACATTTGATTCACATTTCTCTTCACATTACAACATAAATTTACACAGCCCAATGGTTTATAAATTTGGGTTCCAACACTTCAAGCTGGTTCTAGATGTTGTGTATCGCCATGTCCCTATGCTTGAAAATGGAGGCATGGAAAATTTGGAGCTTGGAGATGCTGTGTATCGCATGTCCCTATGCTAGAAAATCAGTATCGTTGCCCACTTGTTTGCTCGTATGTTTCAAGTTTAGTGCAAATCAACTAACTAGCTTTAGCTTTATTTTCGCGCTTGCATCTCCTTCATTTGTTTTTTTTTTTCAGTGTCATTGGTTCTATTAAAATAGTTATTTTCCTCTTAATCTTTAATTTGACCAAATGAATAAAAAGCACCAAACAAAAGCTAAAGAATACGAAAACATTACAAACATGTGCAAACAAAGTGATTGAGACAAAGACAATAATGTGTTGTGTGACAGCAGCTAAAGAGCTTAGCTTCTTCATATTGAAGGTGGTTGAGTAAAGAAAGGGATGGTAGGAATGGTGGTGGGGATATTGAACGGGAAATTGTTTCGAATGCTAATTGGGAAATTAGGAACACTGATTTGTGGGAAGGGAAGTTGGGATGTTTATGGGATGTGTTGGGTTAGGCAAAGAAGGTATCTGTGTTTCTGGTGGAAACACAGTAGGTTGAGGAAGTGAAGAAGGAAATGGTGGTGGCATTGTGGGTTTGAGAAGAGGTGGGAATGTTGTTGTAACCGGTGGTTTAGTAAGCTAGTGAATTTAACTACAATGACGAGGGATGATAACCACGAAACCATTTTTTGGGATCTAGGATTTTGTGTTCTTACTAGAGAGAGAGGATGAGGGTTGTGTGTGAGCTTTTGGGTTTGATTGTAAGTGGAGCATGTATGTATTATAGACCAGTTAATTAGTACCAAATACGACTTGAACTACGTTATAATTCAAAAAATCTACCTGAACTTTTTAAAACGTGTGTAAAACTACATTGACCGTAACAGAAGTTAGTCAACCGTTAAAATGATAAAACAACGTCGTTTTGATTTCATTAATTTTTAAAAAAATATGCTCATTCTGGGACTCAAACCTATGTCTTGTCACTGTTTAAAACAGACATATCAACCACTAGACTAACGAAACTTTTTGATATAATACTATACATTTGCAATTATATATGCTACTATACTTTTTCATCTTCTCTAATAAAAACTTTGGTTATTATTATTTTTGATTCTTATGAATATTTAACATATTTTTTAATTATATCATCTTTAATAAGTTTATATTATACTAAAATAGAAATAATAAAATATTTATATTTATACAAAATTAAATGTATTTCATATTTTGTATCTATTAACAAAATGTCCATATATAAATTATTTTATAATTTTAAAACTTGAATGGTAATTTCTTTTATTTTGGAAAAGTATATTCAACTTATATTAATTTTTTACTGAGGAAATATACTTTTCCAAAATAAAAGAAATTACCATTCAAGTTTTATTTTTTTAAAAATAATTTATATATGGTAATTTTGTAAATATGTAAAAAATATGAAATATATTTAAATTAGTATAAATATAAATATTTTATTATTTATATTTTAGTATAATATAAATTTATTAAAGATATAATAATTAAAAACATGTTAATATATTTATAAGAATCAAAAATAATAATAACCAAATTTTTAATTAGAGAAGATGAAAAAGTATAATAGCATATATAATTGCAAATTTGTAGTATTATATCAGAAAATTTCTTTAGTCTCGTGGTTGATGTATCCGTTATAAAGAGTGAAAAAGCACGGGTTTGAGTCTCGGAATGTGCATATTTTAAAAAAAAACAATGAAATCAAAACGACGTCATTTCATCATTTTAACGGTTGACTAACTTCTGTTACGGTCAATGTAGGTTTAGGCACGTTTTAAAAAATTCAGGTAGTTTTTTTTGAATTATAACGTAGTTCAGGTCTGGCACTGACAATTTGTCCGGGTTGTATTTGGCACGATTGAAATCGTTTGGGTAGGAATAGGCCATTTTCCCTACTTTAGAGCATCTCATGTATTAGTCTATATTTTATTCCAAAATGGTGCAACTAAAGTTTTACTACATGTATTACTCCATTTTTACTCCAAAAATAATTAATAATTTTTAATAATATCTTATATTTATACAAGTTTACCAATTAACTTCACCTATTTTATAGTTATAAAAATGCCTTAAAATATAATTTATTTAAATTAAACATTTATTATTCAAAAGTACAAAAAAACATAAAAGTACAATAAAACACAATATAAGATGGTTCAGTAATGAGAATTAGAATATTTTTCCCACAATGATCAACTAATGCATTTTGTAATGAAAAATGAGCTTCTTTATCTTTGATACTCTTAAATCGAGCAAGAAATTTTGAAATCGAACATTTTCATCTTCTACAGTTTCGATATCTGGAGGTGGAGCTTCTCTTCTCAATATCTAATTAAATGTGCATACCAGTCATCTGATATGTTTTGGTCTCGTGTAATGAAAGATTGTGAAAGTGGAAGGAAGAAAACTTGGTGTGAGCGTACAAAAAGATATATCCAATCTCGAATTCAAAATATTGAGAAAGCAACAAAAAAAACTACATGCATGTATCAGACAATGCGAAAACCGACATACTAGTGGTGTTTCGAATAATGATATCGTAAGTATTACTTTATCATTTATAAATTTGTTAATCTTCTCAAATTATTAATTTTTATTGAAAATGTTATGCAATTTAATCAAGCCAAAATACTGTTAAATGAAGATCCACAGTTCAAAACGGATTGGAAATTTGATCATGTTTGGAATATGATTAAAAACTTTGAAAAGTTTATGGATTATGCCACCTCTTCTTATGATCATGTCATTAGTTCTCCGACACAAGTATCTCCAGGTTTGTCTTCATTTTCTCAAAACTTAGACGATGATGACGAGATTATCAGTGGATCTTCCTCTCAACGTTTAAGTGGGGTGAAAAGGTCAAAAATTAAAAAAAATCTTAATGATCAAACATCAACATTTATAAAATCTTTAGAAGAAGGAAATAAACAACTCTTGGAACAATTAAAGAAGTCAAATGCAGAAAGGATGCCATATGGAGAGTCAAAAACAAAACAATTCAATGAAAGAAGAATATAAAATTTTGTTTGTGATTTGAGCTCCATACAAGATCTGAATGTCCGTACGTATATTCAAGCTCAAAAAGTGCAAATAATATCAAACGAAATGCTGTGTCACAAGATCAACAAGCTCTTTCTCAATCTTCTCCGTTTGGGCAATACTTCACCAGTCTAAACGGATCCGAAAGCGATTTGCCTGATTATTAAATCACTTCTTTTATGTTATTTATGTTTTTAATTATGATATACATTTTTATGTCAAATTATTAAATAATGAAATATCTTGTTTTTAAAGTTATTGTATTTTTTTAAAAATATTATTGACGTAAGAAATAAGAACATTAGAGAGTTAAAAGACCATTTTATAAATAGAAAAAGTCCAACTCCAAAATGGAGTACTATGTAAGATTACTCTATAAATGACATAATCCTAGCCATTACTTTATTTTAGAGCTGAAAATGAAATGGGACTGAAAAAATATTTACTTCAAAATGATGTTTAGAGTAGAAAATGGAGTGGTGTTAGAAATGTCCTTAACAGTTGGGTCACTGGAAGCAATTATAACATTAGCACTTTATCTCGGTTGGCCAAACTTTATAGTGCAAAATCAATGTTTATAAAATCCTATTGGTAATCATGGTTGGTAAACTTCTTTTTTTTTTTTCTTTTGAACAACTGATTATATTAAAATTAAAAGCCCAATGGACTAAAGAAATTACATGCGGACAAAAACTCGACGGTAAACTGAAAGATGAGAATAATTAAATCTCGACAACATATAGATATGGCTAAGGAGAGAAGAGACCCATAAAGAAGCTTCACTTGTAATCCTTGAGCCTGCATTCGAAGGAACGCCATAAAGTCGAGATCGACGTTGAGAAACCAATCAATGGGTTTTGTGAGCACTTGAAACCTATCTCTGAAGATGTCTGGATTTCCCGATGTTGAAATGATGTGCGCAGAAGCAGCCGGAATAGGACTACACACAGAGTTGTCGACGGTACAGTCTCTAGAAAATCAAAGTTGATAGAGTCGGGAGATGCTGAGCTTAAGTTATGTTGCATTGAGATACTGAGGGGCTGCCGGAGTAGGACTCATCGTCGACGGTACAACCTTTAAGGTTAAATTACTCGGTGAATGGGAAGGTGAGACGATCGATACTAGCTTGATAGAGGGTTAAAACCCAATACATCAAGGGAGGCCCAAATGTTTTATGAGGCCCACTCGAGTGAGATATTATTGGATGAAGCGTAGGAAACACTACAGCCGCCGTTTGGATGAGACGGAACCCCCACCAGTGGCAGGTTGTGCTCACCGTAGGCCTGAGAAGACTCGACGGAACTTGGCGGAAGTGCAGCAACGGAGAGACCCACAGATCTATTGGTCCAAGCTCATGCTGAGCAGATCGGAGGCGACGGTGACAGTGAGGCGAGGAGCAGCGGCGATGGGAGAGAGCAGAACAGATCCCTATGAACTCACACTTGAACTGAGAAGAGTCGGTGGTGACAGTGAGGTGAAGAGTGACGTCGACAGTAACACGGGAAGAGGGAACAATGTCATTTAAAATTTTGACTTTCAATCTTCTTGACAGACAGGTTTATTTCAGTTGCAAGAGGTCCTCAAGGCATCTGAGTAGTGGCTGTGGCAAAGGGAGATGAAGCTTGAGCAGATTGACCCATAGACATGGCCCTTTTCCATCAAAGAAGTGCATATATTTAGAAGTGACGAAACTAAAACTGAGAAAACTGAGAACATAATGTTGAACAGGATGACGTGAGAAGAGGAACAATGGTGACGCCGGCAAGCTAGGCCGCCGCCAGCGTCGGAAAACGGAGTGGTGCCTCGAACACTGTGTCAGAGAGAGTTTATAAATCTAGGGTGAACTACGTTGCTTTGTCCTAGTTGATATACTTATCATGTTATATTTCCCCACTAGGATAAGACCTTCGCCTTGCGCAGGGTGAATGTAAATAATTAAAATATAAAATTTTAGTATTGACAAATTTAAAATTTACATATGATTGTTTTTATATGTATGTGGAATTTTGGAGTTTTTATATAATTGTCTATACGTAGGATCAAAAACAATTGTAATTAGAGCTGTAGATCAAAATTTAGAATTTAATGGGTCCGGTTCATATATCTTTTCACTTTTTAAAGTTCGAGTGATGGAAAATAAACGGAGTGTCACATAGCTTAATAGGTAGAGCATTATCAAGTTTCCTAATGTTTTTCTTAAGAAATAGTTGATAGAATATTTCAATTTTGAATATATAAAGTTTCAAAACTAATTTAATATAATTTATTTATTTGTCTAATAATATCAGAAAATTATATTTTTTTAAATAAAAAATAATTTTATAAAAATATTAAGTTAAATTTTAAATTATAATTATGTTTAAAATAGTATTATTTAGTCATACGATATGATATATATATATATATATTAACATATAACACCTATTAAAATAAAATTATTTATTCATATGATTTTATAATCATTGTAACTTATTATTAAAAAAAATTAGACCTTGATCACAAAAGTTTATGTGAGATTTTACCAGTTTTAGTAATTTATACTCGTTTGGAAAATTTCAAAATACTACAACATATATAAAAAATCCTAAATTTTTATTATATTATTAGTGTATTTGTGTATTTTATTTTAATAATGAAAAATTAAAAAAAAATATAAAGTATGCAAATTGTTAACAAATCTTTATTAAGTTAAAATCATTAATAGTCATATATATCTTAATCACATTAGGTAATTCCGTATTTTTATTTAAGAGAACAATATATAGGAGATTTAGTTTGATATGTTCTTATATGATACCAACAGACTTTTTAAAAAAATTATGTTTTATATGAGGTGCTCTAGATTCATTCTAAATTGAAATAAAATGCATATAGAGGTGCCACGTAGGATGAAGTTATTTTTTTAATTAATACAAACTTAAGGTTACAACTTTTCAAAAGTTTCTCAGTTAATATATAGGGGATTATAATAGTTTTTTGAAATATGATTTTTTTACCAATCTATACAAGAAAACATAAAACTTATTTGAAAATTATAAAAAGTCAACCAACAATGAGTACGGGGCTCTCGACTCTACCTTTACGGAGGTAATCTTCGGACCTTGTTTTAAAATTAAATTGATATGTCTGATACCAACGGATCTTGTTTTAAAATTATGTTTTATATGAGATGCTCTAGAATCATCTTCTCTATTAAAAAAGAAGTACCAAATTTATCTATTATTTAGAAGTCATATTGGGTCATGTCATTAATTATTTAATTTAACATATTTGATTGTTACATTAACAAGTCAAATAAATATATTATTTTAAAAATATCTTAATAATTAATAAGGATATTAATAATAAATAAATTTAAATATAACAAAATCTGTTGAAAAATCTAACAAGATCTTACGAAAAATTTAAATATTTTTTATAAAAATAAATATTTCTTTATTTCGTTATTAGATATAATTATAATTGAAACTAATAAATCATATATTTAAAAGTTTTAGTTATATATTTATAAAATGAAAAATATACTCGCACGGATGTATGGGTGAAACTCTAGTTCTAGATTGAATTAGAAAGCATATAGAGATAGGTGCCACGTAGGATGTGGTTATTTTTTAATTAATACAAATTTAAAGTTACAACTTTTCAAAAGTTTCTCAATTAATATAGATTATAATAGTTTTTTGGAATATGAATTTTGTACCAATCTATACAAGAAATGAAGAAAACATAAAACTTATTTGAAAATTATAAAAAGTCAACCAACAATTAGTACGGGGTTCTTGACTCTACCTTTACGAGGGTAATCTTCAGGACGAAACCCTTTTTAAAATATCCCCACATCAGGAATCATGAGAAACCCTTTACTCATCACCGGTTACAATTCTTCAGATGACTTATACCTTATTTATACACAATATTGCCGCCGATTATTATCGATGTCGGAATGGTGAACAAATATTAAGCCCATTTTGTTACAAGAACATATGTAAAAGTCCATTACTTTAGTAGAAAGGCCCACATGAATGTTTAAAAAATAACAGTCAAGATCATGAGGTTTTCCGATCCTTATTACATTAATCTTTATTCACAGAATTGTTGGGTACAATTCTTTTAGACACTATTTCTAATTGATTGAGAATAAAATTGAAGACCTTGTGTCACTAACATTGTTAGTGAAGGAAACAAAGAGGGCAAGGATCAACATAAATAATGTTTTTGCGGAAAATTGCATTTGAAACCTTGAAGATGACACATTTTACCAGTTTAAACACCCAATTTTTTTTTACTAGCACTTTAATACTTCAAACTAGAAAAATTAGCGAAACAAACCCCGAAATCGTATGACGTGTTTTTCTCTTGATCGACTTGACGGCTCTGTTGACGATGTTGGCTCCGTTGACGATGTTGACCTGGGAAAATTGCATGTCGTTTTATTTTCAAATCGATTTGGGGATTAGGGTTCTAACAAAAGACGAGAAAGACAATTCCCGTGGAGAAGAATCCGAAGTCGATGAGCCTGAGGGAAAATAACGCAAGTTTATATCGATTCTTCACTTCTTCTACCTCGGTTTTGTCTCCTGATTCTTCACTTCTTCTATTTTGGTTTGTCTTTCGGAAACAAAAGATTCAACTTTTATCACAGGGAATCACAGAAAATCGAATTGATGATTCACTTTGGGGTTTCAATGAAGAAGATTGGTGGTGGAGATTATGAGTACTTAGGTAAATTGGGAAGCAAAAATGTGGAATGTGAGATCGATGAGATAGTGTGGGATAGGTTCGGTGATTTTTGCAGAGTAGAAGCGCTAATTAGTGCACCTGTCGGCTTGATTTGGTACAAATCAGAACATGAGGAGATGAAGGAACTACGGTATGTATATGATAGGTACGATGAGGAGATGTGTATGGTACGGTCTGCGAGCAAGTCATGGATAGAGGTTGTGGACGTGTTTGTTGAACACGAATGCTCAGAACACATACCTGGTGTGATTCAGCTTCCAAATGGCTTACAAGACGATGTAGAATGTGGTAGTAAAGAGGAAGAACACAATGAGAATGATGAGGTCGATAGACCTAAAGAAGATGATGAGGCAGAAGTATCAGAAGATGAGAATCCGGTTGAAAAGGAAGAGAACCCAATTGTGAATCCTCTTGACAATGAAGTTGTCCCTAACGAAAATCTGAATAACGAAGATGCTGGTGATGAAGTTGTTGTTGATGTAATAGATGGTGCTAATGATGTTAGGTTTCAGTCTGTCTTTGAGGAAGGAAAAAAAGTTGTGCCAGATAAAGAAGCATATGGAATTGGTATAGAGGAATAAGAGAAAGATGATGACAGTGAAGATGAGAGGGAGCCAGTAGATGTTGAATATCCAGACACACCAGTAGAGTCAGAAGATGAATGGGAAGAATGGAATTGAGAGCGTAAAGAAAAAGGGAAGCTTAAAGGGAGTGATAAGTACCATGGTGACTATGAAAAATCGTCTTACATTTGGCTATTTCAAAAGTTCAACAGTGGTTTAGAGTTTAAAGACCAGCTCTTGAAATATTCAATTAATACTCAATATGATGTGAAGATGACAAGGTCGAAATCATTCAGGATTGGAGTGATTTGTTGCAAAGAGAAATGTCCTTTCCGAATTTATTGTTCAGTGGAGAAGCCAATCAACAAGTGGATGGTGAAAATGTGTCACATGAGACACAACCATGGTAAATCAAGCATGATCTCAATGTTGAAGCAAGGTGTGATCGCTGGCCTTTTTAGAGAAGAATTACGCAGAAATGTTAATCTATTAGCTTCAGAAATCCAAGATGCTATAAAGGTAAGGTATGAAATTGTTGTACCTATATCTAAGTGCTACAGAGGAAGACACATTGCATTGGAGACAATCCTTGAAGCTCAGACAACACAGTTTGGGAAGCTATGAGATTATGTAGAAGAGCTGCGTAGATTAAATGAAGGTATAAGCACTGATTTACGCAGAAGAGAGGTTAATCGTGCTCAAATGTTTGACTACTTCTACATTTGCTTTAAAGAATTGCGTACTGCTTGGAAGAGTTGTTGTAGACCTGTTATCGGACTTGATGGATGCTTCTTGAGGTGGGATTTAAACGGAGATTTGCTTGCAGCAGTTGAGAGAGATGCTGATAATAGGATGTACCCCATTGCATGGGCAGTAGTAAGAAGAGAAAACAAAGATACTTGGGGATGGTTTGTGAGAAAGCTGAAGGCAGATCTCGGCTTGGGATTTGGGAAGGATCTAACCATAATCTCGGATAAACATAAAAACTTATTCATGCTATCGAGTTGGAACTTCCTAAGGCAGAACATCGCATGCGTGCTAGGCACATTTATACTAATTGGAATAAGCTAGGTTTCTCAAAGCCAGAGTTTAAGTCATTGTTTTGGGGAGTCGCATACAGCTACACCGAGGGAGAGTACAAAGAGAAGATGAGTTTGGTAGAGGCATACGATGTCGTGGAACACAGTGAGTTACTCAAAATAGACCCAGAGCGGTGGTGTAGAGCATTCTTCAGTGTCGAGTCCCATTGTTTTTACGTACACAACAATTTATCAGAAAGTTTCAACATAACCATAAAGATGGTGAGGGAAAAACCAGTGATCAACATGTTAGAAGACATACGTAGACAAGCAATGAAAAGAATATCTAGACGGTTCTTCATGGCTGATAAGTGGGACACCATTGTAAATCCTATTACAATGGCTTTGCTGGAGAAAGCAAGATGTGCAAAGAAGCATTGTTCAACAATACGCAGTAGTTTCAGCTTGTATGAGGTGAATGACTTTGACAGTGGTTATAGGGTGGACTTGGCTTCACATCAGTATGCTTGCAGACGATGAGATTTTACGGATATTCCTTGTAAACATGTTGTGTGTGTTCGATGACAACCATGAGGATCCTGTGAAGTATACTGCAAAATATTACTACACACATATCATGAAAAGAACTTATTCCGACAATATTAAACCTGTAAATGGTGAAAAACTGTGGAAGCAGACATACAAACCACCAATTATAATATCAAAGATAAGGAAGCCACGAGGTAGACCAAAACTCGATTTGTTTTTGTTTTTACAAGAACAAATTTTCCAATATCAAAAACATAATAGTGGTCGAAGTCTCCCAATTTTCTTACTCTGTTTTGTTTTTACAAGAGGGAGAGTTGGATCACTATTATGTTTTTGATATTGCGACTCTCTTGTGTTAGAGAAGATCAGATTTTAAATCCTATGATTCCTTTGAGGTGAAGATCCAATGTAGTGTCATAAAGCAACTTTTTAAATGTTTAATATACTGGATTTTAGTATATTTGGTGGAAGTCAATCAATTATTGGAGATTACAAAACATGTGTGTAAGACCAATTTAAAATCAGTTGAGAAATTTAGTCAGAACGCTGTTCAAAACAAAGCCTGCGTTTTGTACTCGCATCACATCATGCATTCGTTGAAACGCTGCAGCTTCGATCCTCAATTTGGTCATTTTGTTTTTGGCCACCAGCTACACTACTGGAAGATGAGCTTCCTTCTATGGAGTTGTTGTTGTTGCTATGTCTCTGAGATCTCTTCATCTTCTCTGGCCTTTGCGATGATGTATCCTATACAACATACAGTTTTATTATCTTCTGACTGATCACAAGTTCTTTTTCCAAACACTATTTTACCTTATCAGAAGTAGAACCATGAGTTTTTAACTCAAGCTGTGTCGCAACATCACTAGAGTCTTCTGCTTTCTCGGATCTACTCTCTTGAAACCTTAGTTCTAAGTCCCCCGAAACGTTATTCGGTTTCTGAGGTATACGCACATATTGTTGTTCAACGAGGGTGTTAGGAGGCATATACGGCATGTAAAGTAGTACATCATGCTAGGGTTCTGGCTCCCAAAGTACGATGGCAGTGGGATTGACCCGGGCGGCATAGCCATATATAGGCATAGGCATTGGATGTAGAAAAGATGGTGGTGGAGCCATTATGACAGTGTGATCCATCGCAGATTCCCATGGACACATTTTCTGTAGGTGTGCCAATAAGTTTGGACTATTTTCAGTTTTCGCTTTAAATTTATGCATTTATCCAAAAAAAAAGACACCTCAATAGCCAAATACTCAAATAAATTTCAACGATAGTAAAATTATAGTCGACAAGATTTACTTCCCGAATCTCATTATAAAAATCTTATTACACATGTGAAGACAGGTGCCTATAAAGGATCTATTTATTCTTCATCTTCACTCGGTCATCGAAGCAAGAACCTTCTGTATGATGCTCTTCAGCGCAGGAGCGCTAACAGAACACTTGTTACCACCTTCAAAGCACGACTTACCTTGTTCAGCTGCTTTGCAAAGTTGTGGATCCAAAGGAACTTTCCCAAGAAACGGTACTCCCATCTCCTTACACATTCTCTCCGCACCTCCTCCACTGCTGTCAAACACTTCGCTGCAAGCCAAGACGTTGAGAAGCTCCGGTGCGTTCTCTTTCAAGCAAGAGATTACCTCTTGGGTCACGTCAACGGAAGAGCCAATCTTCATGAACTTGACATCCGCTAAAGGTTGCGCCAAACCGCTCATGTTCTCCACCACTCCTAGCACAGGGACTCCCACTTTCTTGCAAAAGCTAATTTCTTTCCTGACATCGATCAACGAGACTTCCTGCGGGGTCGTGACAATGATTGCACCATCAATACCAGTGGCTTGAAGGTACTGGACGATGGAGATGTGCTCGTCCGAAGTTCCTGGTGGGGCATCGACCACGAGGTAATCGATATATTGATGAATATTCTCTTGGTATAACTTTTGATCTAAGTTATATCAAAATATTATTTTGTTTGATATAATTTTACCATTAGTAACTATACCACATTATATAACAGATCTTCTGTCTTTCAAAGTAAACAACAACATAAATTATAAATTTGTCATATAAGTAATGTGGAGTTCAATTTAAATTTATCATAATAATTTTTAAATTATAATGCATGTATAATGCATGTATTAATAAAATAAGTAACTAGAATATCATTATTCGCTGACAAAACTTATGTATATTTCGAAATTATAATATAATTTTACCATTAGTAACTATACCACATTATATAACAGATCTTCTGTCTTTCAAAGTAAACAACAACATAAATTATAAATTTGTCATATAAGTAATGTGGAGTTCAATTTAAATTTATCATAATAATTTTTAAATTATAATGCATGTATTAATAAAATAAGTAACTAGAATATCATTATTCGCTGACAAAACTTATGTATATTTCACAATTATAATATAAATTATTGCTATCTTATTATGAAATTCCATTGGTTAAAAAAAGTCAACTGAAACGAGTTTCTAGCTCATAATCCCTTCACGGAGTTAATCTTCGGTCCGGAGACCTCTCTAGACACTTCACCGTACCTAGGATTACGAACCTCTAGCTCAGCACCAGTTGACAATCTTTCAGAGGACTTATACCTTATATATATTCGACGTTGCCTTAGACTATTATCGATGTGGGATTGGGTAATAAATGTTTGGGCCCATTTTATTGCGAGAACCAAGTAAAATTCATCGCTTTGGTAGATAGGCAGAAAACTGAACGGTCAAGATCTTGAGATTTTCGATCCTTTTGCTAACATAATCTCTTACTCACAGAATTGTTGGGTACGAATTTTATTGACTTTATATCTAATTGATGGACTAACTGTTGCTGGAGGAAACAAAATAGGGCAAGGAGCATAAAGTAAAGCTTAAAATTTTACTTTGTTTTGTTTTTACAAGAGAGAGATTTGGATAACTATTATGATTTGGATATCGCGACTCTTTCTTGTGTTAGAGAAGATCAGCTTGTGCTGTTATTTAAATCCTAGGATTCCTTTTGAGGAAAAGATCCATTGTAGTGTCATAAGCAAAAATGTTGACATACTGGTTTTTTATTTAGTATATTTGGTGGAATTCAATTTATATCATTATTGGAGATTATAAAACATGTGTGTAGAACTAATCAGTAGACCCATTATAGAGTGATGAACAAACAAAAAACTAGGTTACTCCTTTTATGGAATAAACTCTATTATAGATTAATATATGAGTTTGGTTGGAGCAATCCTTCTTACTCTATATTGTCTTTTATTCAATTTTGGAAGAAAAAATAGAATTGTGATGGAGATGCCCTAACTCGGGATTTCAAGCTAGTTCTAAATCTGATGACTGTAGATTTTGAATTCCTAAGACTCTAGAGCATACCTGCTTCTTGTAAACTAAACATCTTTAGATTGTTTAGATAGCAAGTAACTAATCTCCCTGGTGAACTTACTACCTTGATGCAGTAGAGCTAGTTCAAATCAACAAAACACATTTAAATTAAAAATAATCCCTTTTGGTTATTAAAGAAGCATCCAACGGCGAAAAAAGATTCTCCGTTCTAGCGTTACATCTTTTATTTTCCGACAACATTTAATAATTCCAATTGGCCACTAAAAATCCATACTATTTTCTGCTAGGTGCCAATAAGTTTGGACTATGTTCAGTTTTCGCCTTAAATTTATGCATTCACCAAAACAACACCACAATAGCCAAATACTCAAATGAAATTCAACGATAGTAATCATAGTCAACAAGATCTAATGGCCCAATCTCATGATAAAAATCTTATTACACATGTGCCTATAACTTGCACAAAAAGCCTACACACCTTCACTGTCTTTGCACGGATCTTCCAGCCAAAAGGATCTATTTAGTTGGATTCTTCATCTTTCATCGAAGCAAGAACCTTCTGAATGATGCTCTTCAGCGCAGGTGCACTAACCGAACACTTGTTACCACCCTCAAAGCAACTCTTACCTTGCTCAGCTGCTTTGCAAAGCTGTGGATCCAAAGGAACTTTCCCAAGAAACGGCACTCCCATCTCCCTACACATCCTCTCCGCACCTCCTCCACTACTATCAAACACTTCGCTGCAAGCCAAGACGTTCAGAAGCTCCGGCGCGTTCTCTCTCAAGCAAGAGATTACCTTTTGCGTCACGTCAACGGAGGAGCCAATCTCCATGAACTTAACATCAGCCAACGGTTGAGACAAACCGCTCATGTTCTCCACCACTCCTAGCACAGGGACTCCAACTTTCTTACAAAAGCTCACTTCTTTCCTGACATCGATCAAGGAAACTTCTTGTGGGGTTGTGACAATGATCGCACCGTCGATACCAGTGGCTTGAAGGTACTGGACGATGGAGATGTGCTCGTCCGAAGTTCCTGGTGGAGCATCAACCACGAGGTAATCAATATCTCTCCAGTAAACGTCTTTCAGGAACTGTTTGATGAGAGCGTTCTTGCGGGGACCTCTCCAGACAACAGCTTCGTCAGAGTTCGGGAGCATGAATCCTATGGACATGACGCCGAGGTTGTCTGCCACGTAAACCGGAGACCATCCGAGGTTGCTCTGGTGAATCTCGGAACCTTCAAGGCCTAACATTTTAGGCATGCTTGGACCGCAGATATCTATGTCCATGAGGCCTACTTGATGGTCCATTCCCGCGAGTGCAAAGGAGAGCTGGGCAGAGAAAGTGCTCTTACCAACCCCACCTTTACCAGACAAAATCAGAATCTTGTGCTTAACAGTGCTCATCCTCTCTGCTATGGCAACCAAATCTGAAGGAAACAGAAAAAAAAAACTCAACTAGTGAACAAGTGAAGCTGAGACTTAAACAGACAATAGTATGAAACAAATCACTGTTCTAATCGTCATCACAAGATGTTACTCTCAATAGAACAATACAGACAAAAGTCCTATATAGCTCACAGATTTGAAGATGTAAGTTCTGAATTAGCCAAATAGCATTTTAGCTACTACTCTAACAGACCCAGACCCTATAATACAAACATACATAGACCAAATAACAAACAGATTTATGAATTATTAAAGTAAGAGATACAAGCTCTTGAAATATAAAAGGCATCGACTTTTATTTTCTTATCAAATATGGACTAAGGAGAAGCTATAAGAATCTTCAAACCCTAAAACGAACTTTTTTTGGATATAATCTTCAAAAAAAAAGCAGAGACATACAAAACCCTAAACCCTAATTCAAGTATAACCTAAGATCGAGAGAGAAAGTTTAAAAGAGGGGAAAAATCGTGACCTGGGTCAGGTCCTTTAGGAGCAGTGGCACATGCTTCCTGATTAGGGCAACCTGCGCAAGAATCAGACTTTCCAGCAGACTCCGATTGAGGACCTGGGCAATCTATAAACCAAAGAAGACGAAGAAATTAGGTTAAAAACAGCTCATAAGCTGAGGGGAAAAAACTGGATTGATGTTTTGCTTACGTTCATTGGCGTTCTCTGGAATATCTCCGTTCTCCATGTCGACTTTTTCTTTCTGTGATTGAATATTTGACTAAATCGTAAGGTTAAGCTTTCTATTTATATGTTAAAACCTCGTTTGTGGCGGCGATGGTGAAGAAGAGTAGTCGGCGGTGACGCGTATATCGTGAAATGTTCTTAAATACAGCCCATTTTTAATTATGTGGGCTTGTCTATGATATTCCCATTTTAGATATTGCTTTAGTTCTTTAGACGATGATTTTGTCGAAGACAAACAAAAGAAATCAACATGTTTGACTCTTGCGCAAAATATTGTCTTGGCTATGTGCGACGTCACATGACCTTGTAGATTTGATATTCTTGAAAATGAGAGTTATTTATCTGTACTTGTATTAAACCACAAACGTAGACTCACTCAAACTGTAATTACCCCAACATCCCACTTTATGCATCTCACTAAACTGTAAATAATCTTAGTTTTCGGATTACATGAAGATATGCAGGTTTATATCAATGGAATTGTTGTAAAAGTAGACATCAAAGAAAGACAAGTTCTTGTTACAGTTCTAAAATTGCAAAAAGCACATTATCCTCTAACGAGAAAACCAAAAGAACTCGCAGTGAGTTTGCTGTTCTGTTGATTATACAAAAGCTGATTTGATGAAATGAGAAATCAAATAAGCTTCGTATAGAAACTGATCTTTTTTAATCTTACGAAAATGCTTTCTGCAGCTTTTACGTCTTGTAATCTCTTTGCTTCTCTTCCTTTTGAGGGCTATCTTGTTTCTGTTTCCTCAAAATATCTTCTGCATATCGGCGCCATATGACTTCCCTGTCATCTCTGGGCATCTTGCTGTATCGGATGTCGGCTTTGAGTACTTGTTTAGCCGTTGACCAGGAGTTGAGAACTGTCTTTGCATCTTCCGTCTGTTGAGAAGCAGCTTCCGATGACAAGACTTCAACTAGAAGAGCTTTGAAGTCACGGGCACACCTCTGCAAACAACAAGAAAGTAATCACATGGAATAAAGTCCTCAAACAGACCAAAATGGAATAGCTTTGTTCTAATCTTGTTGTATGCAGAAAATCCTGAGGGTTTAGTTTGGTAAGGTTTACAGATGAGTACCTCGTACAATGTCTTTATATGGTCTCGGAATAGCTTCTCTTTATCAGCAGGATCCAAATCAGGATTGGAAGCACGTTTTTGAGGATCCCTCTCAAGTTTCGGCTTAGATTCTGTCCAGGATGCCTTCGGATGTTGAAAATGTAGACAACGAAAGATCGAGTAATCAGAATCTCCACAGAATTATATATAGAAGGCAACTTATTATTTCAAAATAGAGGATTAAATGTACTGCTGCTTCGCAGTTCTACAAAAAGATTTAGCACGCTGCATAGGAGAAGTGAACAGATAGAAGAAATACCTCGGGGTCTCTGATCTTCTCCACTAGCAAAGCTTGATAAGAGGCGACTGCCTCTTTCCTTCTTATTTTTTGTCGTACCCTTTCCACCTCTAGCACTTCTCTTTCTTTCCGTTTCCGCAACTCCCGCTCCCGTTCTCTCAGTTTATCCTGTACTCAATTTCAGAAATCACAGAAGATGTAAGTACATATGTGTCTTACTGGTTTCCCTCGTGAAAGATAGATGTAAAATCAATGACTTTCATTCTGAAATCCAGAAACACAGACAAAATCAAAAGAACTTTCTCGCGGCTCATATGGATGTGATTTTATAAAGTTTGTTTACCTCTTCGCCTCTGCTTTTCATCTCATCATCATCTCCCCTTTGTGCAGCTTTTACTTCCGCAATGTACTCATTATAAAAGACCTCCCTGTCCTCGTGCGCAGTAGATCTATATCTTGGATCATTTCTTAGGCTATCCTTCACCTGATATGTAACATGGGAGAAAAATATCATATAGGCAGGTCGTGCATGCTAATCAGTAAAAATTTTGCCAATCAAGGGAGACGAAAAATAGATTACGGTCATTCCAACAAATGGGCAGAAGTTGCTGAAAACTTTAGACAATTTCGGTACTATATATATATCTTGTTCGCTAAGGGACGAAACAAATATGACACCAACCTTGGACCAATGTGAATTTATGGACACTTCTCTTTCACGTAGCATCTTCTTAAACTCGGAGGCAGCTGCTGCGCGGATTTCTTGCGCCTTTTGTTCAGCAGCACGTTTCAAAGAAAGAACTCTACAAAAAAATCAGGGAAACTATAAAGAAAACAGAGGATGAGAGTATAAGACACTCAAAGGCAGGCCCGCATGAAGATAAAATTCTCCAGTGTAAAACACATGCATAGAAACCTGATTGCAAAATATGGATTGGTACCTTTCATTCAGCAAAGCTTCTCTCTCCTTCCGCTCAAGTGATTCAAACCGCAGATCACTTCCCCATTTCTTTTTAAAAGTATGATAATCAGTGTGTTTATCAATGTCCTGAAACATATCAAGATAATAATAATACTGGTTAGGAAATTTCCAAAACCAAATAAGAAAAATGTTAGGTAACGTAGCTCAAAGCAAAGAGGAACACAATTCGATAGAAAAGCATGCCTTAGACGCGTCGTCAAGCAACTGCTTGAAACCTTCAACAGCGGCCTTATGAGCAGCACGCTTTTCCCTACGTTCTTCTTCAGCGCGCGTCTTTACGTACTGCTCAAATAAAGATCTTCTAACAGAATGACTTTGTATTGCCTGCAAGAAAAATGAACTCCCAAATCAAAATACAGCATCGAAAAAGTCCACACTGCAAGTTGTGACAGTAGAACAGGTAAAATGAAAATTTGGCACAACATTAAATCCTCGTTACTTCCATGCGCTAACGAAGAATGAATTTGCAACACGACATATTATGGATAGGGACTACGGGGATAAACACTTAACATCACGTCATCACGTAAAGACTTAATTCTCAAATCGTTTCTTAGTCAATATTGGAGAAACTAGAAACATAGTTCTTTCTTCAACAATAATGAAAGTCATGTTTTCGAATATAATACCGATGTAAACAACGAGAGCAGCAAAAAGATCCGTGAAAAGAAAAGAGAGCATGATATTATTGTCACGTTTCCATGCAAATGATATCATCATTCGACACCTGGAGTATGAGATATATAGGAAGCTTTTATTTGTGCTCTATTTGAACCTAGAACAAATGGATGATGCAATGCTGGCAAAGAAACATGTAAAATTAACTGGGAATGTACAAAAGCTGCAAGTGCATGCAAGAAAAAAAACAATAAACATGAAATATACGAACAGGTGAGGTATCAAAATTTTTTTGCCAATTGTTTGGTTAGGCTTGACAAACCTTAAAGCGAGGGTCAAAGATAATTTTTGGCAGTTCCTTCTCCCATTTAGAAAACGGTGCTATTCCTTTATCCTTGAGCATTTCCTGCAAAAATTAATAGAAATAAAAAATACATCAGCCTGGATAATTTCAAGATTTCCAGGAGTGGAAAATTCCCTAGTAATTGACACCAATACCTATGGTACTTATACATGTAAATTCACGACATTCAACTATTCCAACATAAGAGAAAATTCCAATATATGATCTTCTATCCCTAGACTGCCTTATATTAGATACATCTGAACAGATTTGACGTGCAGGAAAAAAAAATGGAAAAGTATATATACCAACACTACGTCGGAAAGCACAGAAACGAAGACCAAAAGAACTATTCATAGGTCCAGAACAATATACCTTAAACTGTTTGATACATTCTTCCTTCGATGGTCCACTATCTTCATCTTCGGAATCTGAAGTAGAATCAGAAAGGTCACCAGCTTCAGGAGCATCTTTTACCTTACTCATACCATCTCCACTCTCTCCACCCGGTGTGACCTCGTTTGCTTTACCACCATTTGCTTCAGATGTTGTCGTAGAGGAGACAGGCACTCCAGAATCATGTAGTTTCTTTTTAACCAAATCCAATGCTGAGATACCAGGAACACCTGTAGTTCTGAGCGATGCGGCCTCCCGGCCCCCATTGTTAATAGCAGGTGCGCTTAAAATTTCTTGCTCAGATCCCTTTTCAGTTAAATCAGCGCTAGGCACAGAAGCTGAACACTCCGTTGACCTCTCCTCCGTTTTTTTCACCTCAGCTGGAATCTGCCAGCTACTTACCTGATCAAGAAATTGGAGGATTCAAGAAGTATAACAAGAAAATATTGAGTATCAGAACAGTAGTTCCAAAGCCACTGAAAAAGTTGCCTCCTCTTTACATTTATTTACCTTTGTTTTATTGTTGTAGTAGTATTTTTTGCCATCATTTGTGGAAACAAGAGCCCAATCCGTCCCATGTAAATGCTCCCTACATTTTGTACAAGTTAGCAGGCTGGAAGTGATGCAACCAAATATAAATCTGTTGATTTCATAGGCATGAAATAGTTGGCGGCCTAGTAGAAGATTCATAAACAAGCTGCGTAACAGTACAATGCCTCATGCAGAAGCAACCAAAACTGTATCTTAAAAATATGACAACTAGTTTTATAGGAGAAATGATCTTAATCTAAGAACTTACATAGATATAGGAATTGGCTGCACCGGCACTTTATCAGGCTGCAAAAGTTAAGAAAATGTATAGATTATAAATTGCTCAAAACAGAGAAATAGGGTAAGATGTATCAAGGTAGACTCAAACTAATATTCTCCATAAGTTTTTGCACTAGCAAAAAAGCAACCCTTATTTACCGCCTGTGAATAACTTAATGTGGATAGTGTAACCGTTCAGATGCTCCTACAACAACTTCACTGTAATAAAGTAACTAGACAAGCTTAAGCAACTGTGCAACTAATAGTAAAAACAAAGTTCAACTATTTCAGTTATTTTGTGGTATAAAACAAATTTGGAAGTACTGAGGATTGCAATCCAATATTAAGGCACGGAAAATAGAGAATAAATTGTTTTAAACAAAGACTGAAAACCATTGTTCAGCAGCTAGTGGACATGGCATCTAGGGGTTAAAAAAAGGTTTGAGTCACATCTGACATTTTATAGCTGGGACTCAAATATACCAAAAATGCAAATACATATTATAGACAGGAACTCCTAAGTGACATGTTGTGAAGCAAAGTAGATCATTTAATGCCGCACTAAATAGATGTAGTTTCAACTAAAGAACAAGCCATCTAATCAGCTAAACCCACCTCCGCTTCAAAACCAGGAGGCTTCTCATAAGTCGATTGCCCTGTCACCGAATTATAATAGTAAACAACTCCTGTTTCAGATTTATGTGCAGTCCATGCATCTACTCGATTTCCTACTAGTTGAGAAACAGTTCTGTCATCTGCAAAATAAAAGATGATCCTGATAAAGGCTATGTAAAGTAAAGAGAATAACCATCAAGGTTAAACATCTCTTACATGGATCAGTAATCATCAAGCATACCAATTCCTGAGAGTGCTTCTGTCCTTTGACCGGGAGGAATATCTAACGGTTGGTGACCTGGTAGCGCATGAAAGGTGCCGGTATTTCCCACAGGAAGCGGTTGAGAACCAGGATACGGCAGGTGAGAAGAAGATCCACGAATTGGAAACGGGTAATTACCAGGAAAAGGAGTAGGATGTGAAGGGAAAGGTGCCCTGGGAATACCACCCATAGGTGGAGGCTGCAACCACATCCCTTGAGGCGTTCCGTGCATTGGTGGCAGAGAATGATAAGGAGGATACATGTGTGGATTGATTTGAGCAGGACCCCCGGGTCGTGGAACTGTGGAGAAAGGGTTGGAACCAGGAAAAGTAGGTGGAGATGTCATTATCCCAGGAGGAGCGAGTGTTCCTGGTCGACCAAAAGGAGGATTTTGTAGCATATGCGGAGCTTGAGGTATGGGATTAGCAATTGAGGAGGCTGATGGATTAGCACTTAATTGCACAGTAAGGGGAGATGAAACTGATTGAGAGACAAACCCTGTTGTGGCAATCTGCACTCAACAATAACCAAAACATTAGTGAATAACCTAAGCAAGTGATAGTGAACAAGATTCGAGTGTTGACAAATTCTATTAGTGAATTAAACTAAAATAACCTTAATCTAAACACATTCATTCATCTGATTATAAGATCACACGTTCTTCTACGGAAAAGCCACATCACAAGCCAACAAGTACAACTAACGCAAAGCTTCTAACGGCGTTGAGCCAATCGAGCGAAACGGAAGAGCTAAGAAATAAAAATGAGCTAAGAAATAAAAATGAGGCTAAGAAATAAAAATGAACAACATACAGAAATAGAGGACTGCTCTGGCTGAGATTTACTGCTTGGAGAGACACTCGAAGAAGGAGTAGGCAATACTGAATCACTTGGAGGAGGTGTGGCGAAGATACCATCTCCTGTAGATGGCGCCGTTGTATTCAACGGCTCCGTTACATTCTCCCCTTCCATCACCTTTTGAAGAGAGGTGGATTTGAATTAACGGCGGAAGCTTCTAGCTCTCTGAAGCGCGAAGGAAGGAAGTTAGGGTTTATTGAATAAGGAATCAATGTCCCCGATTCAGGGGAAGGCAGTTAAGCCGACGGTATAGATGGTGGGGGAGGTGGAAACGATGGACGGTTGAGATTACGTTCCGTCGAAAAAGGAAGGATATATTTTATTATTTGATGGAAAAGTCCTTATATTTTTAAGAAACTTGTAGAAGAGTCGCGGTGTTTTAATTGGTGTTTTAGCCACCCCCTAAGTCGTCTAAACGGGTCAAAATAAAATACCATGTTAGACGCACGTGGTTAATGTTTTAAATTCAAAAAAAAGGTTATACTTCCTCTGTTTCATATTAAGTGTCGTTCTAGAGGAAAAATTTTGTTACAAAATAAGTGTCGTTTTCGGTTTTCAATGCAAAATTTATTGATTTTATTATATTATTGATTTTTCTATTGGTTAAAATGTGGTTAGCTGTATTGGTAATTGTTTTTTTATATAGGAAATATACAAAATTAATTGTTTTCTTAATCCATGTGCAGAAGTTTAAAATGACACTTATTATGAAACAGAGGGAATATAAAAGATATTCACGTTATGTAGATTGAAAGTTGACCATAAATATAGTGATGACTGATAATGATTTCAATCCGAGTCTCGAGGGAGAAAACATTAAACATGTACACTGTTTTCTACATTTTGTTCTTGATAGTTGATATAGACGAAGGTTGCAAAGTTTAAACAACATGATCTAGCCCTTTTCTCTACCACTCGCTAATCTATGGTCGGAGCTGGGCTATCATACATCGGGATCTAACACTTTTCTTGATGTATTTTTTTATTGTGTGGCCAGCAAAAAAAAATGGTGGGAGAGCGCCGACTAACGTGTGGAAGAGTCCAAGAAGCCAAAGATTACGGGTAAACTAGTACCAATTCTTCTTTTAGGTCGCCGACCTCTCAAGATAGCAACCCCTAAGATTTTCCAACGTATTATGTTTAATCGTGACATCGACAAAATATATGATATCATATTTATGCTACTATAATTATAGATTAGATTACATCACACCAGAATTTATGCAATAAATTATTTATCTTATAGTTTTATTTATTCCATAGTAAAAATTTATTTTATTAACTTTCATAAGTATAAAAAATCATATTCTTAAAATTCTAATTTTATTATAAGTGTGTTAATATTTGTTTTCTAAAAGTGTAAAACTAGTGGACCATAACGAGCTTCCACAAATACTAGTTTTTAACGCGCATAAAAAAAGAGAATGGCATGACGGGTATTTCCATCTTTCCTAATAGTCTCGCATATTCTGGTTCGCATAACTACAAACCCAAGTCTATCCCTCTCTCTATCTCTCTGCGTACTCACATCTTACGGTTTTGAATTTCTTCCTTGAAAAACCCTAAGGGGGAAACGTTTCGTCGCTGCAGTTGTGTATTCACTGTTCATATTCTCTCTGTGAGAGAGAGAGACCTTCGCTATTTTGCGTCAGCGGCGGAGATGCGTCAATTAGACTCTCCTGCGTGGAGCTTCCGGTGAATAAAAAAAGACGATTGATAAATGATTCCACAATCTTCTTCCTCTTCTACTTTCAATTTCTTATCTCACGCCAACGTCTCACCTCGTCTGCTATGCCCTTGCTCCAACGAGCATGGCTTGATTCTCTTCCGCGATAGATTCCCGAGGCGGCGGAGAACCAGAGTTCTGGTCACGAATGCGAACTCGAGGCTCGTTTCCACCGGGGATTCAGCGAGAAACGTCGCAAGGAGTCTTGTGGTTTCTAGGTTTTCGAATGAATTCGAAGACGAACAAGAATCATCATCGACTCAGAGTGACCGAAGCAATTTCACTAACTACAGAGAAGATCCGATCGTAGATAAGCTCAGGACTCAGCTCGGCGTTATCCACCCAATCCCCTCTCCACCGTTTAACCGCAACGCGATTGGTCTCTTCGCGTTCTTCTTCTTCGTCGGCGTTGTCTGCGACAAGCTCTGGGCGTGGAGAAAGAGGCGGAGACAAGAGAGACAGCGAGGAGCCGGGCCATGGGCGCAGCTTCCTTCGCCTTCTTTCGAGAAGGATTTGCAGAGGAAAGAGTCGGTGGAGTGGGTGAACATGGTGTTGGTGAAGCTCTGGAAAGTTTATAGAGGTGGGATTGAGAATTGGCTCGTGGGGTTGTTGCAGCCTGTGATTGATGACTTGAAGAAGCCTGATTATGTGAAGAGGGTTGAGATTAAGCAGTTTTCACTTGGGGATGAGCCTTTGTCTGTTAGGAATGTTGAGAGGAGGACATCGAGACGCGTCAATGACTTGCAGTAAGTTTCATACCTACTTTTACTTGCTCTCTAATATGTTAAGGTACTCAATGTATTGTGCAAGTGGATCAAATGGTGGCCTTGGTTGTTAGTTAAACGACTAAGCGGTTAACTCACGGCTCGGTTCAAGGTTTCTTATGCTGTGCTGTCATTTTTTTTTTTTTTGTTATTATAGGTACCAGATTGGTCTTAGGTATACTGGTGGTGCTCGGATGTTATTAATGCTCACTTTGAAATTTGGTATCATCCCAGTGGTGGTGCCAGTTGGTATTCGGGATTTTGATATCGATGGTGAGCTTTGGGTTAAGTTAAGATTGATACCGTCAGAGCCTTGGGTTGGAGCTGCATCATGGGCATTTGTATCACTTCCAAAGATCAAGTTTGAGCTGGCACCATTCCGACTGTTTAATCTTATGGGTATGGCTGAATCGTGATCGTCTGTTGTTTTCTCGTAATCTCATGTCACATCTTTTTTTTTTTTTTTTTTTTTGCATCTTCTTAAAGATTAAATACACAATCTTTTGTTTGGTGAATTGTTGATCATATAAAATTGTGGAAAGATTATGCTATTAACTATTGGTGACTAATGTGCAGTTCACATTATCTTTAAATTTTAAAGGTTGAACATGAGGAATTGCTCATATATATTTTCTTCTTTTTGCATGAATGCTTCGGATGATTACATCAGGAATTCCTGTTCTATCCATGTAAGTCCTACTATACTTGTCTTCATGTTAGCTTGTTTGCTGCACATAACTGTTCTTTTCAACCATTGGGTTCAATGCTGCATTAGTTTAAGTGTTTCGTACTTGAAAGTTCTTTCCTGTTTAGATGAGATATATAGTTGTAGAAAGGAGTTTCGTAACCTCTTTTAGCCGTATGGTTTTTTTTCTTCTCTGCCGTGAATTTTGGGAGCATATACTTTAAGTTGCAGGTCTAGGTACTTTGATCTGATACTGGTATTCATTTTAGCTTTTTCTGTCTGTTGATTGTTCACCCTCCTTAAGGTTTTGATATATCAGTTTGTTCCCTCTTTCCCCCGCTTTATCTCTTTCAGGTTCTTGACCAAACTGCTGACAGAAGATTTGCCTCGATTATTTGTCCGGCCAAAGAAAATTGTCTTGGATTTCCAGAAAGGGAAAGCCGTTGGACCAGTTTCAGAAGACCTAAAATCTGGAGACATGCAGGAAGGGAACAGGGATTTTGTTGGGGAACTGTCTGTTACTCTTGTAAATGCCCAGAAACTTCCATACATGTTCTCTGGTAAGTTATATTCCCTCCATATTTCCTTCTTTTTCCAGTAATTACTGATTACTTTCTGGCAATCTGTGTTATTTTAGTGTCTATATATACCCCCAGGTTCGTTCATTCGAATACGTTGAGCAATAAAATCAGTTATATTTATTCATTCATCACTTTACTTGTTCCTCCATTCAGAACATTTTGTTTTTATTTTGTAATAGGTAGAACGGATCCATATGTTATTTTACGAATGGGTGATCAAGTTATCCGTAGTAAGAAGAATAGTCAAACTACTGTGATTGGGGCTCCTGGTCAGCCAATCTGGAATCAGGTAAAGTGGTTAAATATCTCACTGGCTTATTCATATTCTGGTGGTGGATTAGTTCTTGTAAATCGCTAAAATTGTTTAGAATGTATCTGTATCATAAATATTTGTCAGGACTTCCAATTCCTTGTTTCAAATCCTAGAGAACAAGTATTACAAATTGAAGTCAATGACTGTCTTGGATTCGCGGATATGGCTATTGGCACTGGAGAGGTAAATCATCTTTCCTTTTATTTTATTTGTGATCTGCATAAGAACTACTTGATATGTTGTCTGAGATGATTTCTCAAGATGATGATCTTCTACTTCTAAGTCATGCTTTTTATGTTTGTTAAGTGTCGTCTTTTCTGTAATTCTTTACACTGTTTTTTTTGGGGTCAAATTCTTTACACTGTTTAATATCAACATTATACAAGAACCCACTTTCATCCCCTTATTCTCTGCACTATATTTCAACTAGAGGGTTTGAATTGAGAAGATGAGACTGAGAACAATCACCAGTGCTCTGATGAAATAGCAGTTTGTTTTTTGTTTAGGTGTAAAAAGTAAAAATATGTGACTGAAGGAGTAAGAAAAACAGTGGTTGAACAATCAGTTACTGCAATGACAATGACTTTACTGTATTATATTAGTATAGTACCTTAAATATGTATTTGAACAACTATGTGAGCATGTCACACGTTAAAAGTTTGTGTCTGATTGCTCAAGTTACTCACCCCATCCTTTATCAAAAAAAAAAAAGTTACTCACCCCATAGGTTATCGGTCTTCCTTGTCAGTATACAAATATTCACATAACTATATTTGGCACAATTCCATCTTTCAGCTTCTATGCAACCAATTTACATGTTCCTGCACAAAAACCTGTCAGCACACATAATTATTTATTGATTGATGCCGCAGTTTGAGTACTTGCACTGTCAGCCAATTGGTTGCTTGCCTAATCCGAGAATCTAAGAATTTATTACTTTTTCTGCTGCATAACCTTATTCTAACCTTATTTTCTGTTTGAATAACCTTATTCTGACCTTACTTGCTGTCTGCATAACCTCACTACTAACCTTATTACTTAATTAAACAACATCCAGGTTGACCTCGGATCGCTGCCAGACACGGTTCCTACAGACAGAATTGTTGTTTTACGAGGCGGTTGGAGTTTGTTCGGAAAGGGATCGGCTGGAGAAATACTACTGCGGCTTACATACAAAGCATACGTGGAGGATGAAGAAGATGATAAACGCAATGCAAAAGCCACTAATGCAGATGCTTCCGATGATGAAATGTCTGATTCTGAGGAACCTAGCTCATTCGCACAGAGTGACAAGATTCCTTCTGATGATCTAAGTCAAGAGTCGTTTATGAATGTGCTGTCTGCATTAATTTTAAGCGAGGAATTTCAAGGCATAGTTTCATCAGAAGCTGGGAACAAACTTTACGAAGGAGAAGCAACCGTGCCACCAGTACCCTCAAAGGCTGCGGAGGACCCAAAATCTCAACCGGACGATTCTGGCAATGGGGGTATATCAGATTTTGAAGTGAAAACCCCGAATTCGGATAGAAGCGCTGTTGATGATGGAGGTGAATCGAGGTTCTGTCTTATAATGATTTGCTTCCATGGTTCTTGGTCTTAAACTATTAAGCTTTCTTATTTCAGGATTAGCATTACTGTGGTTCAGTGTAATCACGTCTGTATTGGTGCTCGTTGCTATTAACATGGGCGGCTCAAGTTTCTTCAACCCGTAACATGGTGTTGTATGGATCACGATTTATATTGCGGAGTAAGTCTCTGAACCTATAAATAGAAACTTTGCAAGTTCTGCCTCTGGTTGCCAATATCAGTTGAATTCACTTGAATAGATAAATGGAATTTTGCATATATTTGAGAACCAATCTTGCAATCTTCCATGGTTTTAGCTGGCATAGTTTCTGTGTTAGCCTTTCATATCAAAAATACGGAAACTTGAAAAATTGTCAGTTAGATAAAACTATGCAAGTTGAAAATGATGAACCAAGTCTCTGTAATTGGGAAATACTGAGAACCTGGCATTCAGTTTATGATATAAACTTGAAATCGAATGTGTCCTCTGTAACGATTGTGTGATCTGCTCATTGTTGATATGACATAGTCCAGCTTCCAGTTCTGCTGTTTGCATTCATTAGTGGCCCATTGTTGATTGACTGACCAAAGTCTCTAATTTAATGGCAGGTTGGTTCTTTCTCTCTTCTCGGCCTTAGAGATGGCTTATAACGAAGTCTCAGTTTTGTGTTTACATTCTACTGCCATTTGTATGCATGTCATTAGAAGAGTGACACTTATTGGCGGCAGAAAGTTTTAGGATACATTTCACACAATCTCTTACAACCGTGAATCAACGTGTATACCAGTGGTTTGTTATATAGTACATGGAAAATTTATTCTCCATTCAAATAAAGTTTATTCTTTCTGCAAGTAAACGATTTTGTCTTCCATAACACGTAGAACAGTGACGCCTACTATTAGCAGTCACCAACTTGAGGGCTTTTTAAAAAGTGTTCGTTCTGTAAGTTTTTTGGTGGAAGCTTTCACATGGAAGTCGTAATTATGCTTTTCAGTTTAGTTTTGTCCATTTTTCAGGTACAACATCTGTAAAACTCTGCCAGTGATGTGCCTGGAGAGCAAGAGTATAAACATGGTACAATACTTTCTGCTTTTTGCTTTTTGAATGGTTTCTTGGCTCTCAAGTTCGTCTTGCTAGATCATGTTAGGAGGATCATTAAGTTCTTCATGGTTTGCAGATAGCTAATCTCGTATTTTGAATATTTAGTTGCGAAGTAATCTGTTTTTTTCTTCTCAAGCTGAAGTAACATATTTGCCTAACAGTGGAGTAGGTGTAAGTAGTGATGTATAGTCTGATGAAAAGCCACAAAAACTAGAAGATATATTGCGGGAACTGGAATGATTGATTGTTATTGCGAGCATCATGGATTATATAACAATGTTAAACAGAAGAACACAATTTACAATATATATATATATATATCATGTTAACTAATTGCACGTTAAGTGGACACAATTAGATCTACGCTTATTAAAAGAACATATACAGTACAATCAAACATATAGAATAACAAGGGGATCGTGGGTGCCTTAAATTAAGGCCAAGTGACAGAAACAAAACAGTATAATCCATGATATAAAAAGGGATTAACAAGTGAGAAAAATGGAGATTAGAGATGATATATGATTATATTACCAAAGATGAGGAAGAGAAGTCACGTGAAGGAGTTGAGATCACGTCAGGCACATGTGCTGGACAGTTCTTGTTTATAGGTTTGTTTTCCTAGACTCTCTTCTTCGATATCTCCGTTCTCTTTTGTCCTTTTCTCTCATTTTACTTCGTTTTCAACTTCAGTTACTTTTCCTTCAGTGACTTACTACTTCACTCTTTAATGTAGTAGTAGTAATTCAAAATGAGCTAAAGTTATAACTTGACCAAGACTGAAAGGATGAACATAAAGCTTTTAAGACAGTGTTTAGTCATATTTTCGGGCTCATCTTTTTACAAATTACAATCTCTATCACTTGTCTATTGGTTCTTCACACTTAACTATGTTGTAAAATTAGTACTAAAAATTTAATTGGACAATGACGTTTTTTTTTTGTTGATGGGGAACGCATGGGTTTATTTGCATGGCACTTGACCAAATAGTAATGCGTGTATTGGATTGTTCTGTAATAACAAAATTGCTGTTGCTGTAAAAGATGATTTCTTTGATGTCATTGGTGTTCCCAATATCTTGTACTCCATGCAAGACCAATCTTTGAATAATAACATTTCAACTGTCGGAAAAAAAACAATTGGTGTTTTTATAAATTACAACCACCCAACCAAATTCATTTTCTAAATTTCTGTATACGTATCTATATTATTAAAACTGAAATACTTTTTGATTCTGTTTGGAAATACGGATAGCAAAATAAATGAAACATTGTTTGGAAACATGGATAGTAGATTAAATATTTTCTTTTATTTGTACATTTAGCCATTGTATTTTACAATAAATTAAATACTTTCCTTTTGTATTTCTTTTTATTTACAGATTATGTCATTGCATTTAAAATCAGTTTAAGTTAATTAATTTCAATGATTTTTCTTTCTCTCTGATGAAAATAAAAACACAAACCGAAATATATAGTATACATTTATATAAAGTAAATTTTAAATATAATATCACCTTATTTAATTTAGTCAAATATAAAATTGTGTGAGTTCAATTTAAATAAAAAATATCATAAAATTAATGATAACTCATAAAAAACTAATTCAAAAAAAAAAAATTTTAGTATGTTGTTTTATTTTAAAATAAATTAACAAAAAAAACAACATGTTAGTATATGAATAGTACGATTACATCAAGTTATAAAATTTCTAATATACTACTATGTACAAATAAAAATTATTATTAAATATTTATATTATAAAATAATATATTTTACTTTATATGTAAATTACAAAACATAAAAAAACAAAATTGTAAAAAACCAACGGTTTATGAATTTACGTTAAACACAAGTTAAATCAAACACCCGCACGGGAGTGCGGGTCAAGTTCTAGTATTTGCATTCAAAGTGGAATACAATCATCTAAGAGGAAACAAAAACTTATGAAGCGTGAATAAATTTTACTGACGTCAATGATTCCAAATTTCAAATACTTAAACCATCTCCGGTAGAGTATCTATGAGGATTTTATGTGTTAATTTTATAGAATTATATGATAAAAATTAAATAAATAAAAAAATAAAAAATTAGATAGATATGGTTCTAAAAATAGAATTTTTGGAACTACTTCTAAATAATAGGTGTCATTTTTTGATATGATAGGATTGTATTTAAAAAAAAAAAAATTAAAACTAATTGTTCTTGAAATTTAGAAACATGGTTTGGAGTTCTAAACATGAGGGGCCCAAACATGAGTGATAATAGTTGGCATATTTAAAATATAATTTACGAGATTTTGTTAGAGCTGGATATCTTGTGCCAAAAAGAAAAGAAAAGCTAGAGCTGGATATCCTCCTCAAACGTGCAATCACCCCTATTTCTCGATCTCAAATAAATAAATAATATTTGGTGACGACAATAAAGTAAACCATTATTTCCTTTTGAGCAATTAATTACTTAGAACTTTAAAGTGTAACCATTTTTCAAAAGCTGATGATTTTTAATGTTAAAGTACAAGTGCATATTATTATATTTTCTAAATCAGCTGAATGATTTTTTAGCAGATCTTAGCAAGAGATATATGGCTACAGAATTGATTGCCTTTCCACCAAATTACACGATACTTCTTTTCTAATTATCGTACTATAGAGGCACTTATAATGCTACCAATAATTTTCGTATATGAATTATGATGACAAAAATGAACATCATCATTAATTTATAATGATCAGCAAGCATATGCTTAGGGACATTATAAAAAACATGTAGGACTTTTTACTATAAATTATTTAAATGAACTTTCATAGAATAAAATTTTAAAAATGCATTTAGAAAACATAAATTTGACATATACATATATATATATATATATATATATATATATATATATATATATATATATATATATATATATATATATATATATATATATTCCTTGATTGAATACATGTCTTCCTTTTTTTTTTTTTGAAAAAGAATGTCTTCCTGCCTTTGTAAACTTATATTTGTTAATTAATTCCAGTGGGGGAATATAAAATATAAACTATTAAAAGATCTATACTTTTCTATCTTTTTCATCAATATGACGAGTAACCTTTAAAAAAAAAAAAAATCAAAATTGTTGAATTTTTGCTTTTTCTATAAGAAAAATAACAAGAAAACTATCAAAACATTGCATAAATTTAAATATTAGCAATAATTTTTTAATATTGATTGATATTATTTTATACTCTTCCATCTCAAAATAATATATGTTTTAAGAATTTTCACACTTACTAATAAAACATGTTAAAACTTAGTTGGTAAAACATAGTTTTTTTTTTGTTTTAATTTTATTTTTTTATATTTCTAAACCAATAAAACTTCAAAAAATGTAATTAAATGTTTTTGAGGTTCACAATTTTTTATTATTAGTTGATAAAAATAAGTTGGAAATATAAAAAAAAAAATTTTTGAAACGAAGGAGTAATAATTACAAAATATTAAACTTTTTAATGAAAATTAGAAAATAGTGGGAAATACACGTGAATCAGGCTGGCTATAATCATTTTTGGAGTTATAAAGACAAATCGTCTCTCACTGTCCGGACACTTTCACTTATCCTCTCTCTATCTCCTCCTTTGGATTCTTCAGGTACCCTCTTTCTCTCTCAGTCTCAGTTATCATCTTCTTCCTTCCTTAGATCTCTCGATCTTTGTTGATACTTTAGTACATAACACAAGTGAAACCATGTGGATTTTGATCTCAAACCATCTCTGTCTTCGAACTCAAGCAAAATTTCAGAACTTGCTCAACATTGTTCTGATGACTTTGTAAGAAGACTAGATGTATAGATCTAAGTACTAGAACCAAACCCATAACTTTCTGTCTCCTTGTCCTTTTCACAAGCATATAACTTCATGTCTAGTTGTCTTTCTGTTCTGTAGCTCATCAATTTCATGGAATCCAAACTATAGTTCTTACAGATTGATCACACACACACAAACACAAGCATGTATATATATTTGTATTTTCGTATTTTGACATTCTTGTGGTTTGATGTTTCTCAATTAGTTAGTTGTACAGTGATGGATCGGAAAACTCTCTAGCTTTGGTTAAGTTTTGAAGATCATTTTGCTTACTTACAAAGACATACTTTGTTTCTCCTGTTTTGATGCAGTGAGGGGTGGAGAAATGTCGGATCTCCAGGCACCGCTTGTAAGGCCAAAGAGAAAGAAAACATGGGTTGACTACTTCGTCAAGTTCAGATGGATCATCGTCATCTTCGTGGTCCTTCCAATCTCAGCCACACTCTACTTCCTCATCTACCTCGGAGACATGTGGTCAGAGTCCAAATCCTACGAGAAACGCCGCAAGGAACACGACCAAAACGTCATGAAAGTCGTCAAACGCCTCAAGGAGAGAGACGCAGGCAAGGACGGTCTTGTCTGCACCGCACGCAAGCCATGGATCGCCGTCGGAATGAGAAACGTTGACTACAAGAGAGCACGCCATTTCGAGGTTGACTTGGGTGAGTTTCGCAACATCCTTGAGATCAACAAGGAGAAGATGATCGCTAGAGTTGAGCCTCTTGTCAACATGGGGCAGATCTCACGTGCTACGGTCCCAATGAACCTCTCTCTCGCTGTTGTTGCTGAGCTTGATGATCTCACTGTCGGTGGTCTCATCAATGGTTACGGTATTGAAGGAAGCTCTCACCTCTACGGTTTGTTTGCGGATACCGTTGAGGCTTACGAGATCGTTCTAGCTGGTGGGGAACTTGTCCGTGCCACGAGGGATAATGAGTACTCCGATCTTTTCTATGCGATTCCTTGGTCTCAAGGAACTCTCGGGCTCCTTGTTGCTGCTGAGATCAGGCTTATACCGGTTAAGGAGTACATGAGACTTACTTACATACCAGTCAAGGGAGATCTTCAAACCTTAGCTCAAGGCTACATGGATTCTTTCGCGCCTAAAGATGGTGACACGTCAAAGATCCCTGACTTCGTTGAAGGCATGGTGTACAATCCTACAGAAGGTGTGATGATGGTTGGAACATACGCGTCTAAAGAAGAGGCCAAAAAGAAAGGTAACAAGATCAACAATGTGGGATGGTGGTTTAAGCCGTGGTTCTACCAGCATGCTCAGACCGCGCTGAAGAAAGGACAGTTCGTTGAGTACATCCCTACTCGTGAATACTACCATAGGCACACAAGGTGTTTGTACTGGGAAGGGAAGCTTATTTTACCATTTGGTGATCAGTTTTGGTTTAGGTTCCTCTTTGGTTGGTTGATGCCTCCAAAGGTCTCTCTTCTTAAGGCCACTCAAGGTGAAGCTATCAGAAACTATTACCATGATATGCATGTTATTCAGGACATGCTTGTTCCTCTTTACAAGGTCGGTGATGCCCTTGAATGGGTTCACCGTGAAATGGAGGTAAAGTAAAAGTTCTTTCTCATTTATTGTAGCTAAAGAATGTCTATTCATGTTCTAAATTAGGCCTCGCATTTGGGTATCGGTTCGATTCGGATATTTCAAGTATAGGAGGCTAGATGATCCATTTACTACTTGATCTGTTTCTAGTCTGGGTTGTTTTGATACTTTTAGATTCGGTTTGGATAGTAAACCTAGGAACCAAAAAAACCACCAAAATTTTTGGTTCAATTCCAGTTATTTTGGGTAAATTTTCAGATAATTAAGATGGTTCTAATTAAAATATCAGATAATTTATATTGTTTTAGATATGTTCAGGTATAAATATCGGGATACTTTCTGATAATTTTGAGTAATTCAAATACTTTTAATAGTTTGTTTCTTCAAATATTTTTGGATACTTTGAATTAAATATAATTAAATTTTTATATATTCGGGTACTTGTTTGGTTCAGTTATTTTAAATATAGAAATATAGGAACATTTCAGATATTTGAGGGTTTCGGGTATTTTGGTTCAGTTAGGGATTTTTGATTTCTCTGTTTTTTTTGTTGGACCAAGCCTATTCTAAATATTTCATTACATGTACTTTTCAGGTGTATCCAATCTGGCTTTGCCCACACAAGCTCTACAAGGCACCAATCAAACAACAGATCTACCCTGAACCAGGTTTTGAGTATGAGAAGAGACAAGGAGACACGGAAGATGCTCAGATGTACACTGATGTTGGAGTATACTACGCACCCGGTCCTGTCTTGAGAGGTGAAGAGTTTGATGGATCAGAAGCTGTGCGTAGGATGGAGAAATGGCTGATAGAGAACCACGGATTCCAGCCTCAGTACGCTGTCTCTGAGCTGGACGAGAAGAGCTTCTGGAGGATGTTTGATGGTGACTTGTACGAGCATTGCCGCAAGAAGTACAGAGCTGTTGGAACGTTCATGAGTGTTTATTACAAGTCAAAGAAAGGAAGGAAGACTGAGAAAGAAGTTAGAGAAGCAGAGCAAGCTCATCTCGAAACAGCTTATGCTGAGGCAGATTAAGCAACCAAAATGTGGATTTGAGAGAGACTTGAGAGTTAATTATTATTGTTATGGGTGGTGGTAGTGTGTCTTTTGTTTTGTGTCTGTTATGTGTTTTCTATTTTCAGTTTAGTGTTGTCTTTGATGATGATTATTGTTTGTTTGGTTCTTGCTATGGTTTTGACTTGTGATTTGAATGGATTTTGAGATTTGGACTTGCTTTTGAGACTTTTGGTTTGAGATCTTTTGGGTCATTCATGACATAAGTTATTCTTGATAGTAGGAATTAGGGTGGAATTTTGACAAGAAATTTTCTCTATTAAAGGAGAACTACACATTAGATTTAACCTTTACTTCATGTGTGATTTATAACATATGCTACTGGAATTAAAGACTTAGGTGTTTATGTATATCTCTACTTTAATTCAGTCCAATTTAATTCTACTGATAAGCATATGATTAGATAGCTTACATAGTTTCCTCGTATTAATTTGGAAATGGATCTATTCAGTTTTTCCGAGCTGATCCTGAATCTTTACATTATCTTTTTTCTCTTGATTTCATTTTTTACTGTTGCTTTGGAGATTTTGAGCTTGATATGATTTTTTTTGGATTGAATATCAAATTTCTTGATCAAAAGAAGGCATGTGCAATAAATAGTTGTGTGACTATACTAGTATGAAAGAATAAAAGAAAGAGTGGCCTCTTGAATTAAACCATCTCCTGAGTAGTCCTTCCAGTGGGTATGCAGTAGCGTAGCGAAGCGGAGAAATTCTAGTACGCATCAGTTTGTCAATGTTGAAAAACTCATTCTTCTGAGAATATTATCCATCCTACTGTGCGCAGACTGCAGCAATGTTGCAATTGTTTCGTCCCAATCCGGAGTAATGCCATCACCAAGTAACCTCTCTGCTATGTTCACTCAAACAGTGAATGAATATGGGCATGCAAAAAATATGATCCCGGGCTTCATCCCGTTCTCTACATAACATACAACACTGCTCTATTCTCCATTTTTTCATTATGTCTCAAGTAGCTAACCTGTTATGGAAAACAAGCCAGACCATAAAAGACTGCCTAGGAATAGTGATGCAGCGCCACTTCTGTTACCCGTCGATCACAACTCCAATTCTACTTAGGAGTTTCCTTTTTCTTATGTTGGTTTTTTTTCCTTTTATTAGTTTAACCTTTATTCCTATCAGATAAAGGATTTTCCTAATCATCTTACGTTTAGGAGTTTCTTAGCTATTCTAAATAGAGAAGCTCTCGAAACATGTAAAGATACAATTCAACAGTGGCGGATCTAGAAAATATTTAGGATGGGAAAAAAATTAACTAATAATAAATATTTTTATTTAATACTATAGAAATTATTTTTATATATTTTAGTTACATTTTATTTAGAAGAAAACAATTAGTCAAATAATATGACTAATACAATTTTTATAACTAGGAGAAGAGAAAGAGTAAACCCAATACACAATGAAATGAAAATTTATAGAAACTTAAAATATTTAAAATTAAATAGTTTTTGAATTAAAAAATAAGGAATCTGACACTATTAAAAGGGCCATAAGAAGCCTCTTAGATATGCCACCTAAACAAAAATAATCAGCCAATAATATTATAACAATCCTCCACGTCATTCGGTTTAGCTTGCTCAACTGGAGACCCGGTTTGATTTTGGTTCATTTTTCTAATCTGGTTTCGGTTCTTTTTTCTAATTTGATTATTGGTTTATGATGGAGGCGGAGAAAGCTGCATCTTTCTTCTGCTTCTCTTACCTTTCGACTTGTTGATCTTCCTTTATTCTTCTCTTCTGTTTCTACGATTAATTTTACCATTATCTCCTCTAATCAATCTTCCGTTTGAACTCATTCAATGTTTTTTTTCACCTTCCTCTCCATTTCTGTATCTATAGATCTCTTTCCCTAGCTTACGTCTCGATCACGTTTTCAATCCTATATAAATATCTTATATCTAAATAGTAACAATTGATATCAGGTTACATGCTACCTACCTTAAAATATATATTGTTTTGTTATAATAAAATAAAAAATTACATACAGAAAAAAACTATATATTTGACAAAATAAAAGAAAGTATATATCAAACAAAATTAAATTCTATTGTGTATAACGTATAGAAACAATGATAAAATAAATTGTAAAAAGTGTTCTAAAAATAGTGAAACAAATGTTAGATATAACTAAAAATATTTTTTTTTAAACATTACATCGAAGTAGTTTTAAGGATAAATAAGTACTCCCTCCGTTTTATATTAAGTGTCATTGTAGAGAATTTTTTGTGTTACAAAATAAGTGTCGTTTTCGGTTTTCAATGTAAAATTTATTAATTTTATTATGTAATTTGTTTTTCTATTGGTTAAAATATGGTTAGGTGTATGGGTAATTGTGTTTTTATATAGGAAATATGTAAAATTAATTGTTTCCTTAATCCGT
>CAKOAT010109599.1:366818-378361 GCA_932364175.1 Eruca vesicaria subsp. sativa
AAAACAGAGGGAGTATATGTTTAAGAGTATTGTGAACACAAATTATAGGGTTAGTTTATTTAATTAAATGTGAAATTTTTACAAAATACTAAAACAAAAATCTCGAGCATAATTTAATACAAAATATTTATAATTACATGGTCCAACAAAGACAATGTAAAATAACCTGATAAAAAATAAGTAACAAAAATAAAATTAGATAACTTATACTAAAACAAACAGATTAAAATATCTATATCAACAAAATAAAAATAGACACAGTTTCATTAATAATCTCAAAAATCTTGTAAGAAAATTTAGTCATCTGATGAAACTGATTTTTTTTTGTCTTTTATAGCAAACAAATTCAACAAAAAATAATAATAATTTTTTTTAAAAAAATTTACAAAAATAACATTCCATATATTAGTTAGACTAAAATCATTTAAACTAAAAACAAATGATTAATCATATGATGATATATTCGTTACCTTGGCGGCCGTTCTCTGAATACACATTTGCGTTTAATGAGATATACAAACTTAGTCGACATTTAACACACAATTACTCATTCCCCTATTTTCCTCACATTTCATACTATACTATGACTTTCTCGCCTACAATAGTACATTATATGATTTCCCCTTCATAACATTACAAGAAATATCAATTCTAAAACTACAACAACACATATATTTATCAACATCCCCGCGCTTGCGCGGAGCTACACACATAATATTTATAATGATTGGGTATTAGATCTAAAGAAACCAAATATTATAGGACATAAAGAATATTCAAAAATATTTGTTTATTACTATTTCAACCAGTTATTTAAATACATAAGTTGGTAACAAAATATAGACTATTATGCAAGTTGAATCAAAAAGTTCAATCCATGAAGGTGTTTATATACTAGATTATCATTTCCTTAAATGTATAATTATGATGGTCACACAAATTTTTATGTCTTTGTTATAAAATTGTATTTTGATCTATTCATGCATACAATTTGGTTCACATTGTATAGTCTTTGGAAACTTGATAAACAAATTAAGATGGATTATTTTTTTTAAATGGTTAAACAATAAATAACAACTTCAATTAAATATTTATATGGTTTTTGACATAAGTTCATAATAAAAATATGTTTACTAAAATTATTTTTTTGTTTGTTATTAAATGCGATGCTATGTGACAAGAAGTGTTTTAAAACCAGAACAAGCTGGTAGGATCCCGACTCTCTCTCTTCTAAAAAAAATTTGAGTTGTGCTAAAAAACTAACAAATTCGGTTTAAAAACTGGTTACTCGATAAAACCGATGGTCCAATTTGATATTAAACCCTGATTTTTCTTTTCAAAATTCAAGTTGAAAATGTTAATTTTTGAAAAACTTTCATAAAAACCTGTATTGTTTTTAATATTTATTTAAATACATTATTTTTCATTATATTTTATATTATTTTTGAAGTTTTCATTTTATTTCCATACCATTTTCCCTTCAAACAATGATAAAAAGTCTTAGAAATATAATTTTATAGTTATACGTATATATAGATACTTATCTTAAAATTAAATTAAATTTACAATCCAGTTGGACCGGTGTGACCATTGACATAACTGCAATGTCAAGTTAGTGTTCGGCATGGTATTCAAAACATTGATGGCAAGGATAAATTAATATCATCAAGTTTATAAATAAAAAGCATAGATAAACATTACTCATAACAACAAAATATATAGAATCTTAAATTTATATGATTTCATTTTAAACTTACAGAAAAGTCAATTCATTTTATATACTTAATTTTCAGATTTTGATAGTGGTTATTTTCTACCAACATTTTGAAGTTAGAAAACGACATATTAAAATATTACAGTAATTATTATGTAAGTTATTTATATCAAAAATAAAATGAGGGTTTTGTTTAAAAAAAAACTAGAAAATCTATATTTTGTAAAAAAAAAATGGTTATTATTAGTATTACTTATGAAACTTTTACTTGCATTAACTATAATGATTTTATCAATTGTTGTTTTTTTTTTCTATTTAATTTAATACTCCATTTCTTCTGTTTTTAATTATAAGTAACTATACAATATATTATATATATAAACAATATGATTAGAAATTTTGCTTAAAAAACTAGCCGCGCGTAGTGCGGCCAAAAGATCTAGTAACAAGTTAAAAACACTAAAAGGAAACGCACGTGAGAAAAATAATGAAGGTAACACTTGGACAATTCACAAATAAAGGAAAAAAAAAATAAAGAAAACCAGGGCAAAGGGGCAGGAGGGGGAATTGAACACTGCCACAGTGGGGGCATAAACAGAGTATTTACCAAATAAGCTGTATAATCTATGTACACCTCATGTATAAAAATTTACTTAAACTTTTTACTGGGGGCAGCTGCCCCCTTCTTATTCAATTAATAAAAGTTATTCAATTTTCTTAAGAGCTTCTAAACGAGCACTGCGAAGAGTACTCACGATCCTAAGAGCTTTAACGAGCACTGCGAAGAGTATTCACGATCCTAAGAGCTTTAACGAGCACTGCGAAAAGTATTCACGTGAACGAATATTGTTTTCAAAGTTACCTTCGTCAACAAGTTACTAAGTTCAAGATCAAACCCTTGATCTTTGACCGATATAGATTCTGTTCTCCATCAATTAGTATCAGAATCAGAACGTTTCGGGAAAGAACTTCGTATTTTCAATGGCAAAGAAAACAGGGAGCATTGGCGGTGACAATCGGGATCACAACCCGGAAGAAGCCGCACCGGATCAGGCTGAGTTAAGAACTCTAATTGTTGAGATACAAACAGCGACGCAAGCTTCCATACAATAACTCGGTGACACAGTGGGAACCCTAGCAGCACACATTGACTCCTTGACAATAGCATTAACGGCTCGCCTGAACCCTCTAGTTCACTCGTCGATAACACTCCATTACCACCAATTCAACATCAAATTCCATTACAACAACAACAACATGTACCACCACCGCAACGTCAGCAACAACTACAAAACCAGAAATATAATCAGAGGGCTGACAATAGAGCACAACCAACTCATTCTGATGACGAGGAAGAGATTCATCGCCAAGTCTTCTTCAGGAATTAAGACAACGAGATCGCTTAGACAATAGGTGGGATACCGGATTTAAAATTGATATTCCTGAGTTTCACGGTGGCCTAAAGGGCTATGTTCTCATTGATTGGTTAGTTTCCGTCGAAAAAATCTTAGAGTTCAAACACACACCTCCAGCTCGACGTGTATCTCTCGTCGCTACGCGTTTCTGCGTACCCACTGCAACATGGAGGAAACAACTAAAGACAACACGTTCACGTAATGGAAAAGCTCCAATCCAATCATGGGAAAAATTAACAAAACATCTCGGGAAAACCTTCTTGCCTCACAATTACGATCGTATGGTATATAATAGATTACAAAATCTTTGACAAGGAAGTCGCAGCGTTGATGAATATGCAGAGGAATTTTCTCTTTTATTAACTCGTACAGAGATTCATGACAGTAAAATTCAACTAGTCTCTCGCTTCATCGGGGGTCTACGCCAACAGCTCTAAACGGCCATGGCACAATTTGACCCGACAACTATTAGTGAAGCTCACCGATGAGCAGCGACTTTCGAACTACAAAATCGCTCTTCATCCTGGAACAATTCTTCATCGAGAAACATAACTCAAGAAGCATCACGAAACACGGCTTCGACATCAACAAAGGACTCAGGAGAAACATGAATTACTTCCAAAAACGCAACAGCTCCAGAAGAACAGACCTTGCGACGTTCAACACACCCAAACGCCCTTCGTTTCTTTACTTGCGGAGAACAGGGGCATCTCCAGACAGCGTGTCCGCATGCATCACGTCGTGGTCTGATCAGAGATGGTCCACATAATGACCAAGAGATATACGACTCTCAAGAAGAAGATGAAGAAGAAAACGCAGACGTAATACATCAAACAACCGGCGACGTTGGACACATGCTCGTTCTCCACCGATCGTGTTTAACTCCTCGACTACAGGATGAGAAAAGGTTACACACCAATATCTTCTGTTCTTCTTGCACTATCAGTGAACGCGTTTGCAGTTTTGTAATCGATTCAGGAAGCTGCAGAAACGTTATTTCAGAGAATGATGTTAATAAATTAGGCCTGGTACGTGAAAACCATCCCGCTCCTTATACCTTAGGTTGTCTTAACGAAAGTGACATCGTTCGTATATCTCAACGAGCTTTAGTTACCTTCTCTGTCGGACCTTACTATAAAGATTGTATCTACTGCGACATTGCCCCTATGGATATAAGTCACCTCTTGTTGGGACGACTGTAGGAATATGACCGCAAAATAATTCATCATGGGTGCTGAGAATACTTACCAGTTCACATGGGACAAACACAAGATTCTTTTGTTACCATCAAAGGAACCAGTACTCGTGATTCCACCTACACCAGTGGACACGCCTCCAGTGCCTCTCACCCCGGCCAAACAAACTTCTTTAATATGTTCTTATGAGAAATTTCGAAGTGAACTTTGTACGGAGGGATGGAATTTAGAATTACTACCGTCACTGAGCAATCAAGTAACGACAACAACAATTCATGGAGACATTGATACCGTCTTAACAGAGTTTCAAGATGTGTTTCCAATGAATTACCAACTGAACTCCCACCATTACGAGACATCCAACACCATATTGAGCCTGGGGCAATATTACCCAACCGTCCTCATTACAGAATGAGTCCAGATGAGCATGTAGAGCTCCGCAGGAAAGTGGAAGATTTACTCCGAAAAGGACATATTCATGAATGTCTATCTCCCTGTGCCGTCCCATCTCATCTCATTCCAAAGAAAGATGGTATATGGCGTATGTGTGTAGACAGCGGGGTCATCAATAAAATCATAGTTCTGTATCGCTTTCTGATCCCTCGTCTTGATGATTTATTGGATCAAATCGGCGCTGCTCAATTTTTTTCCAAGATCAACCTCAAAAGCGGTTATCATCAAATACAATTCAGGCCCAAAGATGAGTGGAAAACAGCCTTTAAAATACGTGAAGGATTTGTTTGAGTGGCTCGTTATGACTTTCGGGTTGTCAAATGCTCCTAGTACTTTTATGCAGATCATGAACCATGCATTGCGCCCATTCATCGGCATATTCGTCATTGTGTATTTTAACGATATATTGAATTTCAGCTTTTCCTTATCCAAGAATGTCAAGCATATTCAGAGGTTTTACAAGTTCTCCGTGCATAGAAACTTTTTGGTGCAAAACAAAAGTGTGAGTTTGGAGTTTCAGAGGTTCTTTTTTTTGCGCTATGTTGTGTCCGCTAAAGGATTATTAATGGATCAATCAAAAGTGGAAGCTGTATATTCTTGGCCAATACCAAAGACAGTTACAGAGGTACATAGCTTTCATGGGCTCGTATCCATCTACCGACGGTTTGTTGGCGATTTTAGTTCGATAATGGCTCCAATAACTAACTGTATGAAAGAGGGAAAATTCAACTGGAATCCGGAAGCTACCGAGGCTTTTGAGATGATCAAAACCAAGCTCACAACGGCTCTTATACTTGTTCTCCCACATTTCTCGGCGACCTTCGAGTTACATAGTGATGCCTCCAAATTAGGCATTGGTGTAGTGCTTAGCCAATAAGGACGACCAATCACCTACTTTAGCGAAAAACTCGCAGGTGCTTGTTCCTATATAGTGCATATGATGTGGAATTCTATGTAATTGTTCAGGTGATAAAACATTGGCGACATTATCTGGTTCATCGTGAATTTATCCTATTCACAAATCATGATGCTCTACGTCATCTTGATAGCCAAGCGAAGGTCTCTTCTCGTCATGCTTCATGGATTGCTTATCTCCAAGAATCTACGTTCTCTATTCGCCATCAATTGGGTAAATCTAACCGCGTAGCAGATGCGTTGAGCCGACGACATAGTCTCCTCACCTCGGTTCAGACAACAGTTCCTGGGTTTGCGTCAATAACCGAATCATACTCACAAGATAGTTTCTTCTGGAGTTTATTTCACGATGCTTCTTTGGGTCTTTTTGCAGAGTATACCCTACACGATGGATTTTTATTTAAAGGTCTTCGCTTGTGTATTCCTGATTGCAGCATTCGCTTTAAGATCATTCAAGAATTGTATAACGAGGGACATGTAGGACGTAATAGGACTCTTCAGCTTGCAAATACTTCCTACTTCTGGCCCTCCATACGCCGTGATGTTAAGAGGATTTTTGCTCGGTGTCGGGTTTGTCAACTTTCTAAAGGGAAGGCGTTCAATGCAGGTTTGTATCTTCCATTACCAATCCAAACACAGCCTTGGACGGATGTTAGTATGGATTTTGTCCTTGGACTACCATAGACAGAAAAGGGTAACGATTCTATCTTCGTCGTCGTCGATATATTCTCGAAAATGGCGCATTTTTTTCCGTGCAAAAATACTTAAAATGCGGTCAATGTGGCTGTTCTTTTTTTTTTCGAGAAGTGTACAAACTCTATGGGTTACCAATATCTATAGTCTCCGACCGTGATACTCGATTCCTGAGCCATTTTTGGCATTGTTTTTGGAAACTACCCGGCACTAGTTTGGACATGAGTACTGTATATCATCCTCAGAGGGATGGTCAAACCGAGATCACAAACATGTCTCCTGGAAACTTGCTTCGGTGTTTAGTAGGAGATAATCTTAAAACGTGGGATGCAAAGCTTGGTCAAGCTGAATTCGCTCAAAACTGTGCTTTGAATCTCACTTTAGGATATTGTCCTTTTAGGTTGTCTACGGAATCCTTCCGCGAGGACCCCTTGACCTCACTACATTTCCGGACATAACTCGCTTTCATGGTGAAGGCGTGGATTTTGTTACCAATATACAATACATTCATCAATTGGCTCACGGCAACTTGGTCGCTTCTTCTTCCAAATACAAGGCTCAAGCGGATAAAAAACACCGCGAGTTGATCTTTTCTCCAGGAGATTATATCTGGGTCGTCTTAACGAAGGATCGACTCCCCGCGGGTGAATACAACTAAATAAAATCGCGCAAGATAGGTCCAGTGGAAGTACTTGAGCAAATCAATCCAAATGCTTATCGGGTTCGACTTCCTCCGCATATTCGCACTTCAGATGTCTTTAATGTTAGACATCTAGTTCTGTTTCATGGAGACAATGACGATTTGGATTCGTGGTTGAATCCTTAACATTATTAGTTGTGTTAACATTTTAGTTCATTTTCGACAAAAAGCAAATACAAACACACAAAAGATAAATACATCTTTCTCAAAAGAATTGAACAGTTTTTAACTCTCTATACCAAGAACCTTACATCTTGGTTATATCCTTCTAAGTCATTATTGCTAGGTAGGCTTCTGAAGCTATCCACCTTGGAGAGGTTTTGATATTTATTTCATCTAACAATTTTTTAATAATACGTATACAGAGTCAAGAATATTTTACCAGGATTGAAGACATAAAACTGACATGAAAACTCTTTGGAGAAAACGATGAAAAATACTTGGAAGGAGACCAATCCTGCAGTGGTCAGGTAGCAGATTGCAGTAAAATAATGTGATAACCCCACAGTTTCCAATGTACAAAGAACTTACCTTCTGTATTGTGATCATGAATACCCCCATATCAGTTCTAGTAAAACCCCCATCCTTTGCTTCACTGGAAAACATGGAAAACACAAATCAATTACCATAGTTGGAGCATGTTCTAACTGCAGGTACACACTTAACTCTATTTGTCAGATTGAAACTTTTCTAGCCTAACATTCTCTTACACGTTGTATTTCTCAATCATGGTGGCCATTTTGTTTGCCCTTCCTCACGTTTTTTTGATGGTTCGTTACCAACTGCTGCACCTCTTTAGGTCATTTTTCCTCATGTCCATCCTCAACAACTTCCTATGCTCGGCTTCCTATTTTTCATTTCAAGTAACACTTTTTATTCGCCTCTATGTCTTTGACTGTGCGTTGTGACTGCCTGAATCAATGAGAATTTTAAAAGATTGAAACATATCTATGAGTCTGACTTATGGAAGAATACATTAATGATGATGAGACTAGAAGTAACTAAATCAATGGTGACCGATTGTATCATTGTGAAAAGAAAATTGAGATTACATGAAAATAAGAAATGAATTTAAAAAAAAATAGCTAAAGAATTTGATGTACCTCGCTACAGATATGGAGATCTTTAAAGTTTTGCAACACGAATAATTCTAGAAAAATGAGAAGCAGGAATAACTCAAGGTCTATGTTTGAATTTGGCTGGTGGGAACTCACCGCTACGAATTTAATTGGTGAAATTATGAAAATTTGTTCTGGAAGATAATAAAAAGCGTGAGGAACCCTCCTCTGCTTACTTTATCTATCACTTAAGTAGGAACAGGAGAACATCAAGTTTTATTTAATTATTTGTTATCTTATTTTTTAACCAAAGTTCTTATTTGTTATTAAACGTTCATCAATAATGTATTTTATGGTGGATGTAAATTAATATAAAACAAAATTTTAAATATTCAACTATTTTTTCTATAAAATTTGATATCATCTTATATTTTACAAAGATTAATAATATTATGATCATATATATTATATGTTATTAATCCATTGATTCGGTTTAACCGTGGTCAACCCAATGACCCAGTGAATATTCTGGTTCAGTGTTTCGAGTAGGATTTAAAAACATTGTCTTTAACTGATTTAATAATATAATAAAAAATGAGTGATTTAGTGAACTACCCATATTTGAAGTTCAAATTAGCAAAATACCATTGATTAGATATAAAGGACACTGACACAACCATTTGGTAAGGAAATGCCGAGAATGCCCTTTCTCTTTCCTCTCATTAACACGAAGCGTAAAAACATTTGTTAACATATAACACTTCTGTTAACGTCTACAATATTTGTTAACAGCCAACACATTTATTACCGCGAAGCGTAAAATTAATTGTTAACAGTTAACACTTCTGTTAACGTCTACAATATTTGTTAACAGCGAACATATTTATTAACGCGAAGCGTAAAAATAATTGTTAACAACTAACACTTCTGTTAACGTCTACAATATTTGTTAACCGCTAACACGACGTCGAATCTAAAACCCAGAAAATTGATATCATCAAAAAATTGAGGATTCAAGGCCACTTATGAAAAAAAATAATGAAATTTAAAATTTAATTGTATATAGAATGATAAAGATTTGTAAAATAATTAGGGATTGGAGAGAAAAAAAGTCAAAATTGAGGATTCAAAGCCATTTATGAAAAAATAATGAAATTTAAAATTTAATTGTATATAGAATGATAGAGATTTGTAAAATAATTAGGGATTGAAGAGAAAAAAAAAAGAGGGGAGATGTCAAAGAGAGGAGAGAGAGTATAGAGAAGGGCAAAATAGTCCAAAGGAAATTGATTGTCACATCATGAGCAATTCTCTAATTATAGGTGCCAAATAGGGCGTTTTAGCTAATTATCTCATAAAAAAATTACAATCTGGTAGCCGCATATCCTCCAGTTGCACCAAACAAATATATCATAAGAAAATTAATATGACCTAAAAGTCATCCATTTTATAAAAATAAACTACTTCAGTCAGTATATATATCTCTACAAATATTTTTCTATTAAATCCGAACAGCTTAGCACCACATTTCTGACATATTTCTTTCACACTATAGGTTAGAAGATTAAATCGGTACACAATTATGTCATTAAAAATTAAATATGACCCAAAAGTAGTCCAGTTTCTTAAAAACTCAATTACTTCTGTCGGAAGATATATCTCTATAAATATCTTATATATTAAAATAGAAGTCATGACTTCACTTCATGTATGATATTTTAAAATGGACCATCTAATAGATTTTATGACATTACATTATTCAATCATTAATAACATTTATTAGATTAACTAATAACATTTATGTGGCTTATTAGAAGTTTTTATTAGATTTATAGATATTATAATAAAATACATGTTTAAATTAAGCTTATATAATTTAATATTGTAATAGTATAAATTAATTATTAATATATTTTTGATGTTAACTTTTAAAATTATAAAGTTTATTTTTAAAATAAAAAAAAATCATCATTTTTGATATACAGACTTAATATAATATATACAAATTTAGAAGTAAAAAATATTTATATAAAAATAAATGAAAACAAATATCTGCACGGTTGCGCGGATTGAGATCTAGTTTTTTGTATTAAATCCGGGCAGTTTACGCCAAGTTTCTCACATATTTCTTTCACATTATGTTTCGTAGATTTAAATTAAGTACCCGCATACAACGATGTGACATAAAAATTTAAAGACACTTTAGTAATTCACTTTTTTTATATAACTATGGACAATGGTACTAGAATAAATTATATATTAATATATGTTGTTTTAGTTAAATAAAAATATGAATATAAAATCATTATATATTAATAATATCGAACCAGACATATTAAATTACATAATGTAAAACACTATATTTTAATAATATATTTTTATCAATTTTCATAATAACTAAATACAAATGATTCTATCACTACAAGAAAACTAAACCTTTAATAGGAAACTTTACTAGGAAAATAATTTCTCGTAAAATTACTACGCATTTACTTCGAGTTTACGAGGAAACCACTTTTTCTCATAAAGTTCTCGTAAACTTACGAGAAAACAATTTCCTCGTAACAATACTCATAGTAATATCTTTCCCCGTAAAGTCCTAGTACTAGTTTACTACGAATTTAGGAGGAAGAGATTATTACTACGAAATTAAGAGGAACTGGATAGAAAATATCGAATTTAAATCAAAAACGTGTTTTGTACCTACTTTTCCTAGCAATTTCCTAGTAAATTCTCAGATTCGAAGGGTTGGAGACGTTTATGCATCAAGCAGATTCTACACCACTCACGCAGGAAAGTGGTAAGATGTTCTGTCCTTGTCGGAAATGTTGCAATACTAAATTAGGCCCTTGTGAAAATGTTTGGAAGCATTTAATAAATAGAGGCTTCATGCCATATTATTATATTTGGTATCAACATGGAGAAGATGCTAGTTGTAGGAATGAAGGTAGCAGTAGTAATCAGGTTGAACCGGTTGATCATTTGCGTAATGAAGGTAGCAGTAGTTATAGCTATCATCACCAAGAGGAACAAGTGGTAGATTGTGATAGGGTTCATGATATGGTAGGTGATGCATTTGTAACTCATGATGATGATGAAGTTGAAGAACCTAACTTAGATGCAAAAAAGTTTTACGAAATGTTAGATGCAGCAAATGAGCCAATTTATAGTGGTTGTAGAGAAGGTCCGTCTAAATTGTCGTTGGCTGCTAAAATGATGAGTATTAAAACCGATCACAATCTACCTGAAAATTGTATGGATGCATGGGCAGACTTGTTTAAAGAGTATTTGCCAGAAGACAATGTGTCTGCTGAATCTTATTATCAGATTCAGAAATTGGTATATAGTCTTGGGTTGCCCTCGGAGATGATAGACGTTTGCATCGACAACTGCATGATT
>CAKOAT010109599.1:378461-401319 GCA_932364175.1 Eruca vesicaria subsp. sativa
AAGCATACTCAGACGGATGGAGAGATGACTCATCCATCAGATGCAAGAGCCTGGAAACATTTTAACAATGTACATCCACATTTTGCTAGCAATAGCCGGAATGTGTATCTTGGATTATGCACTGATGGATTTAGTCCATTTGGAATGTCTAGGAGGCAATATTCATTGTGGCCGGTCTTTCTTACACCGTATAACCTGCCACCGGAGATGTGCATGCGACGAGAGTTTCTATTCATGAGCACATTAATACCTGGTCCAAAACATCCAGAAAGATCTCTCGACGTTTTTCTACAACCACTGATAAAAGAGTTGAAAGATTTGTGGTCAACAGGGGTGAGGACATATGATTGTTCAACGAAAACAAACTTTACGATGCGAGCGATGCTTTTGTGGACCATAAGTGACTTTCCTGCATATGGTAGGTTGTCTGTGTGGACTACACATGGGAGATTAGCTTGTCCATATTGTAATGGAATGACAGATGCGTTTCAGTTGAAGCATGGTAGGAAGACTAGTTGGTTCGATTATCACCGTCGATTTCTTCTCATTCACCACCCATACCGAAGAAACAAGAAATTTTTCAGGCACAAAAGGGTTGTCAGAGACAATCCTCCTCCATATTTAACTGGAGAACAAATCGAAGCGCAAATCGATTACTAGTGTGCTCTAGAAACAGCTCCTCGTGGTGGGAATTGGCATGTTCCCAGTAATATGCATGATTCTTATGGTGTTCAGCACAATTGGCACAAAAAAGTATATTTTGTGAATTGCCATATTGGAAAGATCTTCTTTTGCGCCACAACCTGATGTGATGCATATAGAGAAGAACTTTTTTGAGAACATCATGAACACTATATTGAATGTCCCACGGAAGACGAAAGACAACGTAAAATCAAGGTTGGACTTACCTGATATCTGCTCAAGGAGTGAGCTACATATAAAAAGCAATGGGCAAGTTCCAGTTCCAATATTCAGACAGTCATCAGAAAAAAAGTCTGCGTTGTTCAACTGGGTGGCTTCAGAAGTGAAGTTCCCTGATGGGTATGTTTCAAATCTCTCAAGATGTGTTGAGAAAGGGAAAAAGTTCTCCGGGATGAAGAGCCATGATTGTCATGTCTTTATTCAGCGACTACTTCCCTTTGTGTTTGCAGAGCTACTACCGGCAAAAGTACATGAAGCACTTTCAGGTAATTAATTAATATAATACGATGACATGATTAATTAATTTATATATATATATATACTAATGTGGATAATTTTTGTTTTCGTATGTATATAAGGAATTGGAGCATTTTTTAGGGATCTGAGCATCCGCACTCTTAAAGTGGAAGTTGTCCAACAACTTCATGAAAACATCTCCGTCTTAATCTGCAACTTGGAGAAAATATTCCCGCCAACTTTTTTCGACGTCATGGAACACCTAGTTGTCCACCTCCCGTATGAGGCATTACTTCGTGGACCCGTGCATTATGGATGGATTTATCAGTATGAAAGGGCCATGAAAACGTTTAAAGGAAAAGCCAAAAACCTAGCAAGAGTTGAAGGTTCTATTGTTGCGGGAAGTTTGACGGAAGAAACATCACATTTTACTTCGTACTACTTTGCACCGAAAGTACGTACAAGGAAACAAGCTCTAAGAAGATATGATGATGGTGGTGTCGTGCCGACATATATGGAAGACGATGTTCCAGACATCTTTTGTCAAGTTGGGCTATTGGGTGGGAAATTGAAAGAGGTTTGGTGGTCGAATGATGAAGATGTCCATAGTGCACACCTTTATATTCTTCTTAATTGCGAGCATCCATTGATTGCTTATTTTGAAAGGTAAATATATAAACATACACACTTATATATATATATATATATATTAAATATATAACATAACATATATGATTTTACACAACTGAGTTAGACAAAAGGAAATATCAACACTTTATCAAATGGTTGAGGAAACATGTATTTATTTATTACTTAATTTGTATGCATACATTACCACAAAGTAAGTCTAATGTCTAATTATTTTACTTTTTGTTGCAGGTTGATTATGACGATCCTAAGTATCCCGCATGGTTTCGCGAATTACTTCAACGCCCAGTTGCAAAGGTCACTACATCGTCGATGTATTTCACCCGAGGCTATACTTTTCATACCTATGACTATGGTAGTCACCGGGCGACAAGTAATTATGGAATATGTGTGAAAAGCGAAACAGATTTCTACGGGATTTTGCAGGAGATTTATGAAGTTCAATTCTCGGGTATGGGTTTGAAATGCGTTATCTTCAAGTGTGAGTGGTACGACCCCGTCGTAAACATAGGTGTTCGGATTCACAAGAACGGTGTAGTTGATGTCAACGATGGACGTAGGTACACCAAATTCTTTTCTTTTTTAATATCCAGGTTTCCAGTATTAATTAATTTTTACATATTGATCTTTATATTCGTAGGTACAACAAGTTCGAGCCTTTCATATTAGCTTCCCAAGCAGATCAAGTTTGCTTCATTCCATACCCTCGGATTACTACCTCGGGAATAAACTAGTTAGCTGTTATCAAAGTTACACCTCGAGGACGAATAATCGCTGGAGAAGAACCACCATTACAAGAAGAAAACACCAATGAGATCGAGGAAGCTGAAGCATAAATTGATGAGTTCCTACTCATTGATGCGCATAATCGTGAATACGAAGAAGCTCTTGATCACTCAACGGACGAAGGTGTAGACGACGAGTTTTTAGAAAATGATGATGTTTCAACAAATTACGACAATGTATCCGAATGAATTATGTATGTTTATAACTTGGATTATATATGTTTTAAGTTAGATTACATGTGTTTTACGTTTTTTTAATCAAAAAATCAATTTTCATTTGGGGTTTGGGGTTTATGTGTAGAAGAGGTTATGAGTTTGGTTGTAGAAGAGGTTATAAGTTAAAGAAGTTGTGGTTTGGGGTTTAGGGTTTCAAGTTTAGGGATTTATAAACCATTTCCTCGTAAAGCCCTAGTAAGATAAAACACGGGCATAGCAATTTCCTCGTAATGGTCTAGTAAAATATTACTAGGGCTTTACGAGGAAAACAAACACGGGCATAACAATTTCCTCGTAAAGGGTTTTCCTCGTAAAGCCCTAGTACCTCATTTACGAGGACCTTACAAGGAAATAAAAACACGGGCATAGCTATTTCCTCGTAAGGTCCTAGTAACATTACTAGGGCTTTACGAGGAAACAAAATTCCTTATATATACTCGAGCAATCCGTTTTTTTCATTTGCTAGCAACCTTCTCTCTAAATCCTCTAAAGGTTCTCTCTAATTTGTAGTTAGGTGATTAGATTAGGGAATTTAGATTAGGTGGTTAGATTAGGGAATTTAGATTAGTTGGTTAGTTTAGGTAATTTAGATTAGGTGGTTAGTTTAGGTAATTTAGATTAGGTTTGTTTACTTTTATTTAGTGTTTTTTTAAATTATACGGGGAATTAATGTTTTGATTTTTGTTTTTTTTTAAAAAAAATTTAGATGCCTAGACAGAGCAAGCTTGCTAAGGCTGCTGGTAAGAGGACGTCGTCACATTTCGAGGGGAGTCACTACGGAGATATGTTTGGGCGTCAGGATGCTCCAGATTCATCTTCGTCAGCTCCCGGTTCAGATTCGATTCCCGAGACTCAGGGTGCTTCTATGGCGTCCCGGCAACCACCTCTTGCTCCACCACATCCTCCTCCTCCTCCTCCTCCACCGGTCGGGGTTCATCCCAATTTGCAGGTGCCGCTGAACGCACCCTTTGCGGTGTACACAGTGGAGGATATTTTGGCCCTTCCAGGCAGAGAAGGACTGGCGGAGTTAGATCCTTACCGACGGGACGGCCAAAACGTATTATGGTACGTTTTAACGTTTAAAATTTTTTTTTATTTATTTCTTAATTAACAAAATATTTATAAATTAATCTAATTAATGATTTATTTTGTGTCTTTCCAGGTTTGATCTTGACAATTGTGTCGGATTTAGCGTCACGGACTGTATCAAGGGATACTTTCCCGATCCAGCTCCAAACTGGAAGATGACTACGAGCCACACAAAAAAGACGTGGTTCAAATCGTTCACTGTAAGTTTAATTCGTTAATTTATTTTTAATTATTTATAATTATTAATATTATTGAACTAATCCGTCTTTTATTTTTTCTTGTTACAGCAAAAGTATCGTTGGTCTATTGGGATTCACCAGCGGGTGAAGAATGAGTTTGAGGACAAGGGAAAAGCACGATTGCTCGATATGGTCGACAACTGGAATAGCGACTATCAGGTATAGATTTATAAATTATAATATATATAGTTTTAAAAATATATATTATATATTGACTTTAATTCTAATTTTTTTTTTAAAATCAGGTGGATGGTTACGAGGCCGGGAAATCGGATTGCCTCACAACCACGGTGTGGGATGGCCTCATCAGCTATTGGGGGTTGCTGGACTCGGTCAGAACCTCCAACACAAACTCCGGGAACCGCATGACCAAAGACGAGCATGGCAACACGAAGGTGCTTCACACCATGAGCCGAAAACCTCACGGGGGAGTTTTTCTAGACATGGTAAGATGATTTTTTATAACTATTTAATTTTTACTTTAATATATATTCTAAATTAATATTTAATTTTAAAAAAAAAATTAGTCTAAAGAGACGGGAGTTCTTCCATCTCTGAAAGACCTTTACGAGCGGACCCACAAGAAAAAGAGTGGGCAGTTTGTAGATCCTGCTTCCGAGCAGATCTACAACGAGCTTGTTGTCCGAGTTGACGAACGCCAGGCCCAGCTGACTCAGCAGACCGGGAGTCAAGTCATATTATCCACTATTGACGTGGATAAGATTTACGAGGAGTTAAATAATTTGTTTTGCTATTACTTTATAATATTTTTTAATTTTTTTTTCTCAATGTTATTAATTAATATTTTTATTTACAGGTCGCCCCTAGGAAAAAAGGGCGTATCATCGGAATTGGCTCGGTTAAGTGTTAACGATGTCCCTGCAGTGACATCGTCTTATCATCAGGAGCAGCACGATGTCAATGCTCAGCTGCGCTCGGAGTTGCAGGCGACGCAGTCTCATGTGAGTTCTCTCACCGAGCATGTGACTTCTTTCACCGATGTTCTCGAGATTATGGCGGTTGGAAACCCGCATTTGGAGGAGATGTTGCGTCAGAGACGGGAACTTGGAGGGATTCCAACCTAACAGCATCATCACAGTCACAACCGACAACCAACTTAGCAGAGGAGCAGGATTTGGCAAGCCAGGACAAGTTCGTTCGACAATTTCACGACCAGCATCCGTAGTTTTTATTTATTTTTAATTGTATATTATGAATTTTAAAACTTCATTGTATATTATTTAGTTATTTATAAAATATTTTGTTTTTTATTTTTTATTTATAATTTGATTTTTTTTTTATTTTTAAAAATAAAATAATTATTTATAATTAATTTTTTTTAATAGGGAAAAACATTTCGAAGCAAAATCCTCGTAAATGATTCCAAGTAATGTCCTTGTAAAGGGTTCTAGTAAGTTCCTTGTAATTCATTACTACGATCTTACGAGGAAAATCTTACTATGAGCTTACGAGGAAAGCCTACGAGGGTCTTACGAGGAAAAGCCCATCATGGCCTTACGAGGAATATTTTCCTCGTAAATTCGCTAGAACTTTACGAGGAAAAGGCTTTACGATGAACGTCCATTTACTAAGAAATAACGAGGAAAACCCGTCCTAATAACAGGATGAATTTTCTTGTAGTGTATTATCAAAAATGCATCCGCACGCAGACGTGCGAGTTAGAATCTAGTTAATGTAGTTATTTCCTTAGCCCCCCCCCCCTCCCCTTATACGGTTCAAACGGCACTGAGTACGTAACATTGTAATCACTTATCATAAGAAGAGTCAAATAATTTTATTAACAATTGTTTCTTGCTTAGCCTTTATGTTATTTAGTATTATAAATAATGCAACAAATCTGAAACAAATATTTTAATTATTTATTTCTATGTCAGTTTCAATACTTTATTTTAAGGCTCCCAATAAAAATATTATAGAGTTTTGGTATTAAATAAAAAAGTACCAGAATAAAAGTCCTTCAAAAATATATGGTTGGGCATTATTTATTCACCACGCTTGGCCAGAACGTTGACAAATTGCGCAATGGCATTGCATTTTTTTTTTCTTTTGACCCAGCACATGTACTTATCGCCTTAGGTCCGCGTATCTCATGACACTTAGCTTTGCATGCATTATCAACGCACATCCCATCTTTGTTTACGGGGACTTGTTGTGGATCACACCGGTTTTTTTTTTGTTTTGCATTTTCCATCATTCCTATTGCTTATATATATATCAGATTTTTAGTGAATTTGTTTTTAAAAAATATATAAAAAATTAATTTACTATTTTTATTGTATATAGCTCAGAGATCGTACATGTATCAAGAACGCATAATTTACAGGCAGATACTCTAACACGTAGTGCCAGCAAACAATCATCATTTGTCGTTCACATGGATACGGAGCTACCGGTTTGGTTCATAGAGTCAATATGAGTATGTTTCTATGTTGATTTTAAAAAAAAAATACTGATTTTAAAATTTAAATTTTATGAACTATAATAGAGAGAGAGAGAGAGAGAGAGAGAGAGAGAGAGTTAATTATGAAGAACATATATATATTTATACAAAAACCTATAAATTTGGATTTCTAGGTTTTCTAGTTTTTATGAAATAATTAATAAAAAATGTTGGGGATGATAGTGATATTCTAGTTCTTATAAAATAAGATTTCAATTTCAATATATCCTATTTTTTATAAAATAAGATTTCAATATTTTATTAAATAATTGTTGGGGTTGTTCTTATCATTACAATAAGAAAACCTCAATAAATTTGAGTAGGCGCAGCTCTGAATTCCAGAGGATTTTGGTTATTGGTGACAAATTTTACACACTTGCTGAGGTGTGAGGATATGATTGGAAGAGAAGACGCTCAGTCTGTGAAAATGAAAATTAAGCATTTTTCATAGAGACGACAGTGTCACTTAACCAAACAAGATTCAGCTTTCTACAGAATTGCTTCTCTAGGTGTTTCCTTGACTGTGATCTTCCAGTTTGCATTGCCAGATTCATGGGGTTGATCCAAGGTCCAACTGAATCGTGCAAGCTTACAAAACTCAAGGCTATATGATTAAATTATGTAGTTTGCATCGTGATTAAAAGAAAAATTATGTAGTTTGCTTTTATCAGAAAAAAATAATTATTTTCACAAAGACCAAGTATGTACACTACATTACACTCCTTTACAACTCTCAACTATCAATCATGAATGTAATTAAATTTTGAAACTGAAGAAAACCAAAATTAAATTCTTGCAAAAGAAATAAAACGGTGTGAATCGAATAACATATAATTAATCAATTCTTGTTCTATTTTTGTATGATATTTATCTGCAGAAAGAATCTCTGAGCTTTTATCTATAGCTTTAACCTCCATTGTATTTGTTGAAGAGCTGAATAACTTTAAGATAAGCCATTTTATCCTTATATTATTCAGCAGCATTCCCACAACCTCAGACATTGTTGGTATCATCTCGGGCACACTCTGAGAACACATAAGTTGTACCAAAAATACCCTATCCATCTCCTCACCCATATACTTCCCACTTGATACACAATTTTACCAGACTTCTTCTGGTAAACAAGAGGTGTAACCCATTCGGTATACCTTGTTTTGTTGATTGGTTCACCCTTTCTACAGGTTTCTTACCAGCAGTGTTTTGAAAACCAGATCGGCTGTCCGGTCGAATCGGTTGAACCGTGACCCGCTTTTCTAACTGGTTCTGAGTTATGCTAAAAACCGGATATGAGTTAACCCAATAAAATCGGTTAAAACCGCTAAAACCAGTGATCCGATTCGATATTAAAATCTGGTTTTCTCAAATTCAAGTTAAAATAAAAAATTACAAATTTGAAAAAAAAAGATATCATAAAAGTTTCATATTGGGGTTTTAATATATATCTAAATAAATTAGTTTTCATTATATTTCAATATTCATTTTTAGTTTTTTACTTAATTTTCATATCAACTTTAGATTATAACAATGATTAATTTTTTTCATAATTTGTTTTGTAGTTATACATATATATATATATATAGCGGCTTAATTTAAAATTATGTTAAAAATAAAATCTGGTTGAACCAGTCCGACCATTGACACATTTATAATACCGAGTCAATGTCCGGTCCGGTTTTTAAAACATTGCTTACCAGTAACCCGCTCCAGCAAAAGAAACACCATCATTATTTGTATAAAACACAACAATTGGGAAAACAAATAGCCATTTGAATGGAAGATAATTTCCAATAAGTATACAAACCGCCTTGATCCTGAAGACATACGCTTAGGGATGTTAAAATGGGTTTTATTCGCATTTAGACTCATTTAGCTTATCCGGGTTTAGATGGGTAACCCTCCTAGGACTCATTTATTAAATGGACTTTTGTCCAAAATAAATGGGAACTCGTTTAACCCATTTATAGTTTTTATGTAACTTAGTTTAGTCATTTATTTTGTTTCACACAATTTTAATAGTATATTTAACTATATATTGAAATTTTAAATTTGGTCGATTATGCAAAATCGAGTTTTTTCGCCAAAAATAAAAATTGAGTTTTCCAGCTAAAACCGTAAAATCATTTTTTCACCAAAACGCAAAAAAAAAAAGAGTTTTCTCGCTAATACCTAGAATCGAGTTTTTAGGCCAAAACCGAAATATTAAGTTTCCACGTCAAAATTAGAAAATAAATTTCCCACCAAAATCACTAAATTGAGTTTTCCTGCCCAAAACTGAAAATTGAGTTGTCCACCAAATAATCGAAAATTGGTTTTTTCCCCAGAACTGAAAATAAAAATTTCCGCCAAAACCAAAAAGAGAAATTCTCTTGGATAGCCCTTTTTAGTTTATTTTCACAAAAAATAGTTTTTAAGGAGGAAAATGACCAAGCAAAAGAGAGAAAGTAGATCAAAGAGAGAGAAAGTAGATCTCGCCGTTTCTTGTTGCCTCCGGTGTTAAAGCGGCACGTCCGGGCGTGTTGATATATGGTGTTTTAAGAATATTCTAACAATGTTTTCTAAAGTGTTTTTGAGTCTCTGTCGAATCTTTTTAGTTCTTTTCAAATCATTACAGGTCTTGAGTTGCATTGGAAAGGAGATAGACCAGTTGGAGTAAAAGAGGCAGAAAATAGTACAAAAGGAGATTTTTGTGCGGAGCAGCCTAGCGGAACAGCCTGAAGTGCCTGCTCCCGCGGCAGAGATTTTTAAGGAAATTACAACATATTTCGGGATTTGCCCTAATTATCCTATTTTTATCTCCCAGATGCCAGCAGCCTCTATATATATTATTTTCCTCTTTTCTATTATATTCTACGCTACTTTTTACTTCGGAAACCAGATTTGAGCTTTTGGAGATTTGGCTTAGCGGGAAATCCTTCTCTATACAAGTTCTCGGAATAGGTTTTACCACGCACATAGAATAGAAATCATGGACTAAGAAGGTCTGCAAGCCCAGAATGACCATCCTAATCCCTTATTCACTGTGTAAAGAACTGACACCTGCCCGGTGCTGGAAAGATTTCATACTTTGTAACTTTGAGGGAGAAGGATCTCTACAACCTTTGGAGAAGATTTCTAAACCCTCTTGCTTATTATTTATTGATTCATACATGTTTTCTTCATCTTTATTCTCTGTGATCTCTCTGTTCATGGATGAGTAATCCGCTTGCTTAGTCTAGGGTGTTAGGGTGCTAGATCAACGAGCTAAACACAAATAAGGTTCATTGTTTGATTGTCTCCATTCATGTTTATGCTTACTGCCTGTATTAAACTAGCTAATTAGTTCTTGAAACTAGGTTTAATCTAATCATCAACAGTGCTTAGGTTGCTAGAAACAACATGAATGGGCAATTTGTCCCTAACCAGCGAAAGTATATGTTAAGGAAATTTGTGAACTTATCGAATCAGTGCCTGATATTTGTCTTCATGTTTTAGTCCAAACGAGAGTTTAAGTATTAATACTGATTGTTAAAAGGGGAGATACCACGGGAGTGGGTCAATCTTTATATGTCTTTCTAGTTCTAGACTTGCGCTTAATAAAACCTTGAATAGATGTTTGGCTCATGATCGTTTTACACCCAATCCTTCACCCTATGCTAGCATCTCTTAATCATCTGAAAACCTCAAACCAACTTGTTAATTGCTTGTTATGATTTCTTATTTTAAAACCCCCATATTGTTTTAGCTTAATACTGATCCTGTAGAGATAAAGTGTAAACTGATCCTCTGAAATTGAATCTCAAATGCTACATTTACATTGTTAGCTTGCAGTAGTAAAGACACAATTTTAGTGTATCACACGTGCCGGCGCCGGAGGGTTCCATCCTTAAGGGTTCAGATGGTCTCTGCCTCCCCAATTCTCTCGAGTCCTTGCAGCCTTTCTTTATGGCTATGGTGTGGTTCCTGTTGGAGGTGTCTCAGTCGCCCCTGGTGATGGCGGATGATTCCGGTGGGTCGTCTCTCTATGGAGTCAAGGTGTGGTGTAGTGCTCCGTAGAGGTTGGTGGTTTTGGCGTCTAGGGTAGTGTAGCAGTTCGTGTCGTCAATTCCGGATTTATCTCATTTTATAGCTCCGTGGTTAAGGTTTCGGGCTAGGTTTAATTGTGGTGCTGATGGTGGCTTAGTAGCTATCGCCAGGGTTTGAGTCAGGTGGTTGCTTGTCTTTCGTCTCACCACCTTTGTGTGTGTGTGGAGAGGTTCCTTTAACAAGGATTTTTCGGGTGGTTGGGTATGCTTCTATTGTAGTGCACGTAAGTCGTTCTCTTATCCAAGGTTTTTGGACCGAGAAACGGTTCCCTTTGTCGAGTTGTGAAGTCTCCGTGGTGATTGGTCATATCGCTTAGCATGCGAGGCAGCAGTGATATAGATGGTTTGGGTGTGAAAGTTGAGGGTACCGGCTGGATGGCTAAAGGCAGCAGCAGTAAATCTCGATCACTGGCTTGTATTCTAATCTTTGTCTACTTTGTTTTATGTTCTGGCTTTTGCATAGATGCCTTCCGATTTTATGGAGTTAGTTTCGAGTTAGTTTCGGTTGTGTTTTGTTTTTAAGTCATTCATGTGTGGGTTTCGTTCGTCCCTGCGTGGCCTCTAGTTGTTGCTTCCTGTGGGCTTTAGTTTTTCTGGGGCTATTCTGTTGGGTCGCCAGCTCTGTATGTTCTTCGGTTTTTAAATTTGAATGAATCTCAATTTGACGGGAAAAAAAGAGAAAAATGACCAAAATATGTTTTATTAGGGGTTAAATATGCACTTATACCAAGGGTTTAATTTAGACTTTAAAGTTTATAGTTAAGGGATGTAGTTTTGGGGTGGGTTCCAAATTATAATAAATAAATAAAATATTACAAATTTTAATATAAAAGAGTCTATTTTGGCCATTTTATTTTTTAAATGCTATTTTGTGGCAAAAACTTTTTAAAAAACACTAGTTGAGAGAATTTCCCAACCAAAAATTCAGTTTTCCTACCAAAACCGAAAAGTGAGTTTTTTCGCCAAAACCAAAAATCGATTTTCCCACCAAAACCGAAAATAGATTTTTCTGCCAAAACCGAATATTGAGTTTTCCAAAACAGCAAAATCTGGTTTTCTGATAAAATCAAAATTTAAGTTTTTTATGTCAAAACTGCAAAACTGATTTTCTTGCCAAAACCAAAATATTTCATTTTTACGCCAAAACCGAAAGATTGCATTTTCACGCTAAGCCGCAAAATTGCCTTTTCTTGCTAAAACAGAAAATTTTAGTTTTTTTCACTTAAACCGTAAAATTTGATTTTCCCATTAAAACTGAAAACTCAATATTTTGTTTGTGTTAAATTTAGTTAGATTTATAAAGTAAAACAAACAAAAAAGAATTTAAATAAATTTATGCAGAATCATTTTACAAAAATAATTAGAACAGAAATTAAAATAAAAAAAATCAACGATAGCTTAAGTGGGTTTAAATGGATTCGTGCAAAATTTTAGGATCTAAATAAATACCCCAAATAAACCTATTTTAAAATGAGTTTAAATGGTTATGGACTTTTAATGGGATTAGTCTTAAACAGGATGGGTTTAAATTGGGTGGGTTTTACTGTTTAACATCTTTTAAGCTATAACTTGAGCAGAGGTTACTACGATTTTCATCCGCCCGGTCCAATCAAAAAGCGGTCAGATGAATGAAGAAGCCAAACGAAGCTCAAATTTGACATGTACTCATACTCAATGAGTCGTTCTTGTCTTTCCGCACTGTAACCCTCTTGCACTCAATAGATTCTTGTGGCTACGGCCTAAAATGCCGACTTCTACAGAAACCAACAACAACTAATTATTATAAATGAATATCAAAGAGACCAAACAATAGAATGCTGTCGCGGAAATAAGCATGTCAACACCCATTACCTCTCCCCTTTCTTCATAAGTGAGGAGCTAATGTCTCCCAAAAAAGAAAGGATACGTGTCACCACCGGCTGAGAAGCAAAGCCAGTCTTCAAATCAAAAAGCTGGATTGGGGAGATCACCAATGTCAGAGGCTCCAGTCCATTCTGAAAAATTAGGGATTTGCAAAGCGACGATGGGAAGAAGTAATTAACATTAATGTAGTGGGAGAGATGGCAATAAAGAGATAACTGAGATGAGAGTTCTGTTTGTTTAGACATTAAAAGTACAAATCATCTGGATGGCTAATCTGAATGATTTTTGAAATTATAGGCTTAATTTTAAAATCAATCTAAATGGACCAATTTAGACCATTTGGCTGGAGATGGTTTTGCCAAAATAGTAAAATGTCTATTATACCCTTAATATAATTCACAAACTACAAACATAAACCTAATATTATTTTGTAACTCATAAAATAATGAGAAAACTGCATTTTCCCACAAAAACCGAAAAACGCGTTTCCCGCCAAAACTGAAAAACGCGTTTTTCCACCAAAACTGTGTTTTCCCGCCAAAACCGAAAACACGTTTTCCCACCAAAACCGAAAAATGTGTTTTCCCGCCAAAACCGCAAAATGCGTATTTCTCGCCAAAACCGAAAAAGGTATTTTCCCGTCAAAACTGGAAAACTCGTTTTCTCGTCAAAACCGAAAACCCGTTTTTCCGTCAAAACAAAAAACAACACATTTTTCTTGTCAAAGTTGTGTTTTTTCCGCCAAAACCGAAAAACGCATTTTCCCGTCAAAATCGAAAAAATCTATTTTCCCGTCAAAACTGAAAAACGTTTTTTCCCGCCAAAACCGAAAATACGTTTTCCCCGCTAAAATCGAAAAACACATTTTTCCAACAAAAAACGAATAAGCCAATATGTCAAATGCTAATTTTAAAATAGTTTTAATGTATATATTTTAGACTAGATAATAAATTAGTATAGTTAAAATTATATTAAACATATGATTAAATCAAAATAAAGGTATATTTGTAATTTGTTCATTAAACTCATCTTGATGGAAATAGAAAGAAAAAAAAATGAACATAAAATCCATCCAGATGACTTATTCAGATAGCTCATTTGGATGGAGAAATGAACATCCTCTAAAATCTGAATGGATCATCTGGATGGGACATCTAGATGGAGTAGTTGGATGGAGATGACAAATGGAGAAACAAACATGTCCTTAATGAAAACTTTCAATGAGGATTCAATCATTGTTGCGGGCTTGCAGCTGTCTTTGTAAGAACAAATTGGTAATGAATCTGATGAAGCAGTGACATTTGGATCACTAGTGGGAGAATTTTACAGAGTGGGTTAATGATGGAACTTAATAAGAATTAAGATAGTCTCATTGATAAATAAAGTGTTATGTATCGCTCTGGTTTTGGCATGGAAAAGAGCAGAATATTGAGAAGAAGGAAGATGTAATGGGCTGTTTGTTCACTATAACTTTCATGTATGAAATCTTTAGCCCTAGGAGACATACAAATTTGATGTAAAAAAGCATATAAAGCGAATTAGGAGACATACAAATTTGAAAAATCATATTTGGCTATGAAATGTGTATTTTTGAAAATAAATGTTTTAGTATATAGAAACATAGTAATGTTTATATTTTATGAAAAATACAATAGAACAATAGTTCATATAGTAAAATAGAATTAAATGACAAATAACTTATGTAATTTATAAATTTATTTATATTTAACATACAGCCACAATATAGACAACAAACATATATACAAACAATAAAAAATGCCGATCAGTTATGAATGTTATATATTACAAAAATGGAAAAACAGTTGCGTGGATGTACAAATCAAAATCTAGCTTTTTTGGTTTAAATTCATGTTAATTGATAAATTTGGTTCAGTTTGACACACTTTTTAAAACTCATGTTTGGTATGATATTCGATTAGACCGGTTTTCAAAATTATTTAGTTTTAACCAAATTCCGAACTAACTAAAATCTCAAATAAAAATAATTGACTTTATTCAGAAACAACCAAAATTAATTTAAAATTAAATATTACCAAAAACAAATACTCGTTTAAATTCAATAGAATTATCAGAAACCAAACTACCCCAACCAAATTAACTGGACGAACCGAACCCATATATATGGCTATTAGAATGAATTTGTCACTTTTGGTTAGAGTAAACCGAGAATTTGAACCGAATTGGACCGAGTAAGGAGTGGATTGGGTGGGGGTTTAAGATAAACGAGGGAGCTGTTCTCTCTTCCTTCCAAGCATAATAAAATCAAGGATTTCTCTCTAAAGTGATAAAGGAGAGGAACACAGTTCAGTCGTGAAGCGAGTTTTGTCCGTAAGCTATCTTATACCTTAAACCCTTCTTTTCTCTTTTAATTTACACTAAGATTTGGGAAATTTCGATCAACATTTTGTTTATCGGCTGTAAATTGGAAGTCGAAAGGTATAACCTTTATCTATATGAAATTACGCATAGAAGATGTTCGACAAAATGCTTTCTAAAATCTCTTTAGTTCCTTTCCTTCTAATGCTTCCTGTCTTAACACTGCAACATCATATGTTTGTTGCAGGTGTTGTGAACCGGCTGGTACTTGATTTTTCTCTACTTGTGTCCTCCATGCTGTCTTAATATGGTAGCCTGACAAACCTACATACAAGTGCCTCTTTGTGCGGTAAAAATGTCTCTGCTTTGCTCTTCATCTCGTGTAGCTCCTTTGCCATATACCAAACAGTCAAGTCCACGTTTTCTGAAACTCAAAACACGCACCGTAACTCTATGTTCTTCCATCAGCTACCCTAATGTCAGGAATTACATGTTCGCAGAACCACATAAGTTTGGTAGGCTAACAAAGAGTCAGATACTAGTTAGTCCGGAGTCTTTTACTGAAAACAGCACAATAGATATTGACTGGGAAGATCAGGAGGACGTTGAGGATACCGGGTCACCTTGGGAAGGTTCGGTTATGTATAGGAGAAATGCTTCAGTCACACATGTCGAATACTGCACCACATTAGAGAGGCTTGGATTGGGGAAGTTATCCACTGAGGTTTCGAAGAAGAGGGCTTCTGCAATGGGACTTAGAGTGACGAAAGGTGTCAAGGATTATCCGGAGGGCACACCGGTTCAAGTTTCGGTTGATGTCATTAGGAAGAAGAAGAAGCTGAGACTTGATGGGATTGTCAGGACTGTTATCACACTTGGCTGCAACAGGTATAGCTTTCTTATGAACTCATCAAACCTTCTTTACTAGTCTTGTCACTGCATCAACTTTGTTGTTTACTGGTGTTTTCTGGTATGTGTTTGAAGATGTGGTGAGGAAGCAGGTGAGAGCATCTTCTCCAACTTCTCCTTATTACTAACCGAAGAGCCAGTTGAAGAACCGGATGTCATTGATCTAGGATTTACATTCGGTAATGACAAAGCCAGTTCCTTTTCTGGATTGTCGGACGAGGGAGAAGCAGGTGAGGAAGATGATGATGATGATGAGATAGATTGGGAGGATAAACTCTATTTTCCTCCTGAGGTGAAAGAAGTAGATATATCAAAGCATATAAGAGACTTGGTGCATTTGGAGATCACCATGAATGCGATATGTGATCCTGCGTGTAAAGGAATGTGTTTGAAGTGCGGTGCGAATCTGAATAAGAGGAAGTGTGATTGTGGCAGTGAAGAGAAGGATAAAGGATATGGACCTCTTGGGAACCTGAGAAAGCAAATGCAACAGAAAGATGGTCTTAGAAACTAAACCTCATCATTACTTCTCTTTTTTTGGGATTTGTATCTTCTCTTTCTTGGTTACTGTCATAAAACCTCACTCTTTTGTACCAAAAATTTCAGTAGATAATCTGAAGTGACTAAAGCTCAATTCAAGCTCATCATTCAGCGTGTGAATGCTAAGCAAAGCATTGGTCTCATTTGCAGATTTCCGTTTTTCTGGTGCTAGATTGGTCTTTGTTGCGTTTTTAAGCAAGCATTGATCTCATTCCCTTTGATCTCCATAATATTGGCTGATTATGTTTGCTTAGATAACGAACTTAATGTTCATTTAAGCCTCTCTAAGGAACACACAATGCACGATGCACATGTGTAATATTCACCGCTTAACTCTATGAGAACACTCAGCTGTGTCGAAATTGACAGCTGCTCAATACTTGTGTGGTCATCTTATAACAGTACAGCCTTCCTGTCACTTCATTACATTGCATAGAGTCATTACTGATCCTAAATTGCGTTGTAATTTGTCTTCTTTGACTAACCTATTCTATGTACTTGTTTATATTAATTTGTTAGTAGTGCCTTTTTTATTATAGAGTGATGAACAGGCTTGATAGCAATATCCTCAAGCTGACAAACTGCAATTTGTTCAAAAAAAAAGAAAAAAAAGGACGAACTGCATTAAAAAGACCTGGTACGCCGTTATTTAATAATAACGGACCAGTGGGTCCATTTAATTCGGATTCAAAAGAGTTGAAAAATTAGACGGTTTATATGGCGGGTTGAGTCAACCTATGCAATAGTGCAACACATGGGTAATTCGTGAAAACCTAGATAACAAATTATTTTAATTGATCTTCTCTTTTAAAGAACAGAGTTAATATGATCTAATGGACCACATATTAAATATTAAACTGATAAGAACAGATTACTACAGATGAACATAGCTAAAAGACTGAGAAAGATATGAATTGTGAGAAGGGGTGGCATCTTCTTTTCCTCATGCCTTCCAATTTTGTATTGTTAGCGATGTGGAGCTTGAAGAGTAATACACTACAAGACAAATGAAAAGACTCTCTCTAGCTCAACGGGTTTGAATAAAGCTTTACCGACAAGAGTCCTAAACAACAAGTCTTTTGGTTCTTGCCAGAGTGTGCAGCGGAGTCTGAGAAGAAGAAGTTCCGATTCTCCATTCTCGTGGTCAGTATACTTAATCTCATTTGATTACGTGTTATCTTATTTGAAATTCTAAATCTTCTTCGCCTAAGTGAAGCAGATTTTATCTGGAAAGTAATCAGAATCGGCCACGGAAGAAGAGGGGATTGTTCAATGCGTGTCTTGTCATGGTACTAGGTTTAGCTTGATCGGTTTGGTTTCTATTAGCACAGAAACTGTTTTGGATATTAAAAAAAAAACTGTTTACCTAAACAGCGTCTAATCTTAATGTCTACTGAAAAATTATTAGAGGGGGATTCCAAATCTGTAGCAGAGCATTTTGAATGCCTCGTCGTGTGTGCCAAAGATGGGGAATGAATAACAAATAGTTCAAGTTTTAAATAAGAACTATCTTTCTTACTCTGTTACTCATATCGATGTTGTCACTTGTTACTATATTTTGAGAATGATGCAGTTGTGGCTCTGACTTTAAGCAAAGGTACTTCTTAGGTATATAAGCACGGACAAGTCATAATGGAATATACATCTCTTGGTTAACTAGTAAGTAGTAACCACAGTTTTCTGTATGTTTTCTTCGGTCTGTGAACTCCTTCAAAACTTTATTTGATTTGTATAGAGGCTGTTGAAACGTTGAAGTACAGTGTCTACAACCTTTGTGGCTTTCATATAGCTTAATGTGATTCTTTATGTTTATTATATAATCCCATTGGTCTTATATTGATCTTTATGTTTATATAATCCCTTTGTGGCTTTGATATAGCGGAATGTGATTCTTTATGTTTATTTAACGTTCCAGTACAATTTGGGGCCCCAATTTTCAGATTTTGTAGCTTCATTTGTAAAATTTGTATATTATTTTAGTACTGTTTCTTGGTATAAATCTTCTATGAGTTCTTTTTGCATTAAAATTTCTTAAAATATTAGATATTTGTTTTTTTCTTCTAATTTTGTCTTCACACACAAAATAATATATGTTCAACATACTAATATTGGATATATTTCCCCCAAAATTAATATAATTATTACTCCCTCTGTTCTCGAAAGTAAGATTTTCTAGACTATTCACACTTATAAAAAACATGTTTACAGTTTAATTTATTATTTACTTTTATGTATAATTTGCAATTACTACCCACGAATAAAATTTTATCTATTCAAATTTTTGTAATTATTGGTTCTTAAAAGTATGCAAAAGTACCTTGAAATTTTATAAAATCTTTTTTTGTGGAACAAAGACAAAATCTAGAAAATATTACTTTCCTGAAAAGAGGAAGTATTAATATAAATTAATGTTAAATTTTAATTACTATCTTAGGCCCCTAAACGGTTTGCACGAAACTGAGTACATAATATTGCAATCACTTATCATAAGAAGATTCAAATAATTTACTAACAATTGTGTCTTGCTTAGCATTTATGTTATTCAGTATTATAAATAATGCAACAAATCTGAAACAAACATTTTACTTTTTTATTTCTATGTTAACTTAAGTACTTTATTATAAGGCTTCCTATAAGAGTATTATAGAGTTTTGTTATTAAAGAAAAAGTAACAGAATAAAAAAATTCAAAGATATTATAGTTGAGCATCATATTTCACCACGCTTAACCAAAACGTTGACAAATTGAGCAATAGCATTGCATAGGTTTTTTGTCTTTTGACCCACCACATGTACTTATCGCCTTAGGACCACGTTTCTTTTGACAATTAACTTTGCAATCATTTTCAACGCACAATCCATCTTTGTTTACGAGGATCTGTCGTTGATTACACCATTTTTTGTTTTTTGTGAATTTGTCATAATTCCTGTTTCATATAAAATATTAGACTTTAAACGAAAATATAAAAGAATATATAAAAATAAGAAAAAAATAATTTTCTCTTTTTCTGAATATTTATTTATGAAAGTAAAAATACTGATTTTAAAATTTTTATTTAAGATTTATAGTCAACATAGAGAGAGAGAGAGAGAGAGAGAGAGAGAGAGAGAGAGAGAGAGAGAGAGAGAGAGAGAGAGAGAGAGAGAGATTTAACAAAAAAAAAGCAAATGATTTAAGTACAAAAGTATTTTTTTTCTTTGGTGAAGATATACTCTAAATCATTTCTGAATATTACTAGTAAAGTGAAAGTAGCATATATATATGTTTTTTAATTATTATTTTTTTAAAGAAAGTAACATATTACTAAAAATATGTATAAATATAACATAATATATTATATAAACTTACTTAAAACAATAGAGAACTGATAGTTATGAAAAACACATGTTACCAAATTTGTATGTTTTGAAAATCAAACTGAAAGATAGGTGATAAAATTTAAAATATTGGAACAGTTTTCTATATTATATAGTTCTTCATAAATTATGAAGACCATATATATTTATACAAAAACCTATAAATTATGTTTTCTAAAAAAAAAAAAATGTTTTCTAGGTATTCTTGTTTTTATGTATGTTATGATATTTACATAATAGAGATACTTGAAATAACAACTTCTACAGTATATACATTATGATGTATTTTACACAATATAGTCAGAATGGTTTTCTAAATAATATTGGTATCATATATTCATGGTTAATTTATTTTATAATGAGTATATGTAATATATTAAGATAAACTTAAAATATAAATAAAAACCTAGCACAAGAATGATGAAGATAGTAAAGATTTTAAACGAGAGTTGAGGTGTTATCCTCATTCTATATGACAACAGAAGTGAATTTTTTAAAGAAGAGATTTAGCAGATGTTAATTGATAATAGTTTTAAACTCTAAAAACAAAGATGTTGTATTTTTGTTTTGGCAACATGCGTATGTATACATAGCTAAAATAACTAATTTAAGAAATTTAGTTTATTATGTCCTACTTTAACCAAATCTAATTTTGAAAAAGTTTCAAACTTTTTGCTCATCTAATATGTGAAAGCTTTAGACTCGTTCACTTATGTTTCTAGAAATAAATATAATGGTGCATGTCATATGCATGAAATGATCTGCACACTATATTGTAATTATAGGACTCAAAACTCGAGCAATCCAATTTGACAGAGATTTTTTTTACGGTTTGATAGTCTCTTTGGTACATCCGCTTTGTTACAACAAGCTATCATCTTGTTTTCGCGGTTTGATAGTCTCTTTGGTACATCCGCTTTGGTACAACAAGCTATCATCTTCTAGAACAGATGAAAAGGTAGCATACCCTAAAACTAATGATCCATCTGTTCAGACATTGAAAACCAACCTTTCATCTTAGCTTACACTGGTGCCTCGGCCCAACTGATATATCATGTTTTATTACTTTTATACCATAGTATAAGTCTTTTATAAAGTATTTATTTGGTATTTCAAGTCTGATTCAGGTTTTTTTAGGTATAGGTACGTTTTGGAACATTATAGAGATTATGCAGCCAGTTGGAGCTTAAAATGAAGAAAACTCATAGCTATACAGAAAAGCAGAGGTCAGAGTTGATATTTGGAGATAGCATTGATCGACACTCTTTTGGTGTCGGTTGACAATCATGCTGATTAAGACCCCTGGATGTGTTGATTTATATTTATCTATTTTGGCTTGTTGAACTTGGCACACTACAGTATACCATGTGACATATATAACAGTAACATGCTTAGCTTGTGGGAACCAAAATTCACACTTGTCGATTTCCGTTAAATAAGGAAACTTAGGAAAACCCTAATTTTCCAGAGGGACCGGATCTCTGCGAAAGCCAACGACAAGTAACCAAATAAATGCGGAAAAATATGAAAAAACATAATAAAACAAATTTATAAAGAAAGTCGATCTTATTTCCGATTCGCGTAAGAGCGTTGCGATCATTACAAGGAATTATAAAGGCTTTGGCCGCAGGGACCATCAGCGAGTTACAAACATAAAACCCTAGATCTAGTCGAGTCGCAGCTCGATAACGAAAAACGGAAAAAAATAGGAAAAAAGGTTTGAATGATTTCGGACTGAACCTTATGAAAGGCTGCCTACGTACCCCTTTCGGGGATCAAGTCAAACGTAGTTCAGTTGATAGAGCTGGACAAGAGATTGAACTGCCTGGGCGAGTTCGTCTAGTAATTGAGCGCCAGTCATAGAAACCGAACTTGTCGAGAAAAAGCCTAAGTTTCTAAGTGCGGAAAATTCTAAATCTAGAAAAGTTGTGAAAGTCTCAGATTAGAGCTCTGGATTTCGTCCCTCAGCTTCTGCCATATGCCTCCTCCTTATATACTCCTCCTTAGGCGGTTTTAGTCTTTCCATTTTGCTCGAAACCGAATATTTCGGGAACTTTCCATATCTGTCGATCCTTCCTTTTCTTCTGCGGAAATCTTCTATTTATCTTCAAACTTGCCTTTTATCTTCCGTCTGCGAGTAGACTGCCAAAGCGTTATCGTATCTTCGGGTTTGATTTCGTTAACGTCGCGAGATGGGTTTTTATCGTGTTTTAGGACCTTTCGGGCCATTTTACGATAAAAACCGTTTTACGACTTTAACGAGACCGTTTCCTGATCCGATGTCGTTTTTTTTACGATTCTCTCGACGTTTTTTTATTAAAAACGAGTTTTTTATGATTTTAACGAGAAATCTCAAATAAATCGTATAATTTAGGCAATGTTCGGTGTTTCGTTTAACCGTTGCCGTTTTATACGATTTCCTCGAGTTCTTTCCGAGAAAGCGGGGTTTTACGGTTTTTATCGTAAAACTCGAACGATAGGATGGATCGAGACGAAACGAGAGACATTTCGACCGTGATTCGGAATACGATCGCGTCGAAGGACGTATGCCTTGAATCAAGGATGTGGGAGATCGAGGCTCGGGATGGTCGACTCGACGTACGGCGAGCTAGTTCAGCTTGGCTAGGTCACCATATGGCGAACTAGGCGAAAGAACCAGTGGGGCAAAGTCAGCACCTCTTAGTTTGCCCATTAGCGACCTAGCCGGGACAGGACTAGTTCGCCAATGGGCGAACTAGTTGAGTGTTTCTTAGTTCGCCCATCGGCGAACTAAGCCGGGCCGGCTTAGTTCGCCGATGGGCGAACTAGTGGAGTGTCCCTAGTTCGCCCATCGGCGAACTAGTGGAGTGTCCCTAGTTCGCCCATCGGCGAACTAAGCCGGGCCGGCTTAGTTCACCCATGGGCGAACTAGTCGTGACTAGTTCGCGTTTTTCGGCTATTTCGGTTTTTTGCGGTTTCGTAAAACGATTCTCGAATTTCATAAAACGATTCTTCGAGTTTTATAAAACGATTCTTCGAGTTTTATAAAACGATTCTCGAGTTTTATAAAACGATTCTCGAGTTTTATAAAACGATTCTCGAGTTTTATAAGACGATTCTCGAGTTTTATAAAACGATTCTCGAGTTTTATAAAACGATTCTCGAGTTTTATAAAACGATTCTCGAGTTTTATAAAACGATTCTCGAGTTTTATAAA
>CAKOAT010109599.1:401866-557264 GCA_932364175.1 Eruca vesicaria subsp. sativa
ATAAAACGGCTTCTCGAGTTTTATAAAACGATTTCTCGAGTTTTATAAAACGATCTTCGAGTTTTATAAAACGGCTTCTCGAGTTTTATAAAACGGTCTGCGAGTTTTATAAATGACTTTGAGTTTTATAAAACGACTCTTCGGGTTTTATAAAACTATTCCTTTTATATTTTCGCGGGGAGTTTTGGCTATTAATTCCATCGTACTGGTCACAACAGTTAGCCCCCCAGCTCGTAAGAATCTTGAGCCTTTAGCGTAAGGTTCTTGCGAGTGGTTAACAAGTTTTAGTTAAGTTAGGCGGAATTAATGGTCAGAAAAGTCCGTTGGAAGTGATCTTTCCACTCTCCAGGGAGCAGAAAGCGTTTAAGATTAGGGCTGCGCCTTTTGAAGGCTGCCTACGTACCCTTTTGAGGGGATCAAGCCTTTCGTAGTTTGTTTCGGAGTTAAGGTTCGTATGACCTGTTTCCTAGCAAGACCTTTACGGTCTAGTTATATGTTATGTAGGAATTATCGAGCATATTGATGTCGATGGCATCTGGACCTTTGCCGGCTTTGAGACTAGCCTCGTAGGCCGTTTGGTCTGGCCGAGCGTGGCCGTTATAGTTTTCGGACTGGCCGTGTGCGGCTCTGTGTCCCTGCCGCTTTTGCGGCTGTATTAAAAATCAGTTTCCGTTTTTAAGAGCGTGTTTTTATTCGTATGAATGTGGCGGGAAGAATATGAGTTGATATTGAGGGAGGTCCGCGAGTTGTCGTCTCGCATTCCGTTCCCTTAGTAGATCGCCTTGTTCGTTTGCCCGTCGTAGGATGTTTGGTAAATCAAGTGAGCGTTTAGATATAGACGAAGAGACATGCCTTTAGGATCTCGATTCAAGCCTTGAGACGTTAGCGACCAGTGTGCTGGGTTTAGGGCAAGACCTAGGTTTACTTTCGGATTAAGGCTGTGCGATGACTAATCGGCTTTCGTTTTGCCCGTTGCGATTTTAACCTGATTCCATACCGATTTAGAATCCGCGATAGGTTCTCGGCTTATACGATTCGTCTGGTTGGAACCGAGCAACTCACCGGAACAATTTCTAACTTACCCGGAAGTGCTGACCAAAAGTTTGGATTTCTTTTATAGCGCTATTACCCTTGTGTCGGGTGTTCAAGAGCTATCTCTGCGAGATAACTTAAGTTTGTTTAGGACTGTTGCGAGTTTGTTGTGATCAGCAACAAACTTTTTATGTGATAGATGTTTACGTTGTTTTGGCCTTCGCGAAGGATACGTACGTTAAGATGTTTTGCGTAATTTTATAGTCGTGGACGGACTGTTAGGTCTTCCAAGAAAATGACTTTATCGAGGAAGGTATTTATGTCGAAAAACTAATCTTCGGGCGTCTGCGACGTCTCGCAGTGCCGAAAGTTGTTTTTTTTTTATATGCCGCGTTTCTTGTTCGGAACGTTTGCGGGCTCGATGTTGCGCGGTGCTGCGAGGGTTTTGTCTTAACCCTGCTTTGCAGGAACACTTTGGTTCGTTTGCGGATATTCGCAATTAAAAATTACATTCCTGTTTCGATGTTAGGTAGTTTTACGATTTGTGCTAGAGAAATTAGGACCGAGAGGTCGCGTAAGTTGTTCCCCGAAACAAAGCGTTTTTCGTTACAGTGCTTTGTGAAGTGTTGACCTTCCGAGATTCGTACGGCTTTAGGAGCTCTGGTACGAGTGTTTTCTTATACATCGGATTTTGTAGGAAACTTGCTTCGGGAATAGAGTGAATCGCGAGAATACAGAACTTAGCCGATTTTCGACAAGTTCGCATTATCCGTTGAAGGTATTGGCTTGGCGTGAAGGTTATGTTCATCCGCACAGCCAAGGTCGTATTAGATCGCGACACTTTCTTGCTATCGAAAAGGTCGAATCGGTTTGTAAACTTGGCATTGAAGTGAAGCGTGATCAGACAATAGCCCAGTAGCCTTTGTCGAGCTTGATATGCCAAGTATGCCCGTGTTTATAGAAAACGTTTTTCCGTTGTAGGTTTGATTTATACGGTGAAAGTTTCGTATAAACTTTCCTTTGTATGGAAGTTGTTTTTTTTTTACTCGAGGGAGACAGATCCTAAGAAGCTCGATGCAGAGCCCGTGCGGAGTCGTTTGCGGGGCGGTCTCATTCTTGGATGTAACCGGGAGGAATGAGAGCGGATGCTCGTGAACCGAAGGGCTAAAGAGTGAGATCTTTCGGATCGTGTCGCGAGGAGGAAAAGTATAGATTGGTCACTCAGTGCCGGATCATATAGCTTGGTTTTCGGTATAAGGAATGTACTTTTCGCACAACCTGTTACGTTCATTTTCGAAAGTTACTTCGTTATGACATGATCCTGACTATACGAAGTATTTCTCGCGTAAGTAACGGGTGATGAATTTAGTAAATCGACACGACGCATTGGGTTAACAATGTTTCCACAGATTTTTCGAGAAACCTTTCCGCTTAGTTTTTGATTCTTCGGTGATGGTTTTTTTGGAGTCACTCGCGGAGTTTTACCAAAAGTTATTTCAACGAGATCTGGTCGCAAAATGTTTTAGCGGGTTTCTCGGACGGAATGAATCACATGACCAGCAATAGGATCCGTTGGCGAGACGGAAGGACATGTTCTCGATTGCTGCTTTGTGTTCACGGATTTTCTTTTTGCCGCAAATGTTCTTGATATTATTCCGTGACTCACTTGGTTCGACGGAGAATAAGATCAGTGCGTTGAGACCTAAAGATTTCTCGTATTATTTTTGACTCTTATACTTGTTTTATCAAGTTCGAGAAGATCTTTATGACTTCGGCAAATCATCGAGTTCCGCTCTGAAGTTTCGCAGAGATTTTCTAACCGCATGATTGCGATGCTGTATATTCCTCGAGATTATTTCCCAGACGGTTTGGGTCAGTCTTTAGCGCTTAGACGTTTTTAGATTGTCGTTTACTTTTGGGATGATTTCGACGAGGCGTTGCATCGTCCGAATATTTTTCCGTTTATATTAGAAAGCGTTTTCTTGATGCGAGGAAAAATGTTCGGCGAAGAAAGACGAGTTTCGTTTGAAAGATTTGGATGATCGACAATCCGGTCGATTAAAGACCATGGTGGATCGGAGATGACTTGGAGTATGTCTTATTTACGAGAACTTCTAGGAGCGAGTCGGTTTTAAGACGATAACAGCGTCTCTAGCTCCTTTTTTCTTTTAGGAAATGAGTACGTTTGAATGCGTGGCGATCGTTTCTCGGTTGTACGAGAGATTGGATCGGTTTGCGAGTTATGCATGAATGGTTAGAGAACAACAAATCGAGATAGACAAAAATTGCTTACGACTTAGCATGCTAGACTATATTCTAAATTCTAAGTTCTCTAGGTTTCTTGGCAGTTTACAAGACTTTTTCGTTTCTTACCTACGAGAAATTAGAAGTCTAATAAAATTTTCGAATCGGACATACCTTAGCTTCATCGATGATTTGGGGTCGTCTATTCTTTGTACTTCATCTTTTTACCTACCGGTCTTTGACGAATTACCAGCGAGAGTATCGGAGCGGGGAGAAGACTTAACCATCGGTTCTTGTTTCTTCGTACTGCTGGTTTTATTTGACCGACTAGGTGCGCTTTGTATATCGAAAAAATCAATCACGTGTTTATGATTGGACGTTTTCGACTTAGCGTGGCAGAGTTTCGTAAAATCGGATTAGGTTTAGAGAGTTCAGATTTCTCGTATAGTTTAGGCAACTTTGATGTTAAGTCAACCGTTGCCGTTTTAGACGATTGATTCGAACTTATACGAAGAAACAAGTCTTTGCGGTTTTATCGTAAAATCCCGAAGGAAATTCCGGTTGAGACGAAACAAGAATCAGCGCGATCAAGACTCGAGAGAGAAACTCGAGGATTGGTTCAGCTCGACGTAGGGCAAGTCGGGCGAACCCTTTCAGCTCGCCGTGTGGAGATCTGGGTGGTAAGAACCCTTGGGGCGAAGTCAGCGTCTCTTGGGCGAGCTTGGCGCTTGGTTCAGCTTTACGTTCAGCGAGCTAAGACGCGTGGTTTAGCTCTACGTTCGGCGAGCTAAGACGCTTGGCGCGGGTGATTTCGATTCGTCGAGTTGAGTTGTTTTCGTCGTAGAATCTCAACGGAAAGTCAGATTGAGACGAAACGAAATGCAGTGCGATTATTGTTTAGAGTACGGTCTGGCTCACCATAGCTATGAGTCGGATTGTGCGGACCCTCGGGGAGAAGTCAGTGTCTTTAGGACGAGGTGGAAAGCCGGTCAGTTCGCCAAGATGGCAAGCTAGGTTGCTTGGCCAACTCACCGTCTTTTCGGCTGGATAGTATTGCCCGATTCTGCGAGTAGCCTAAGGTTCTTCCGCGAGCAACCTAGGGTTTTGTTGCGAGTAACCTAGGGTTTTTCCGCGAGTAACCTAGGGCTTTCTCCGCGAGTAAGCTAGGGCTTTCTCCGTGAGTATCCTAGGGTTTTTCCGCGAACAACCTAGGGTTTTGCCGCGAATAACCTACGGTTTTTCCGCGAGTCACCTAAGGCTTTCTACGCGAGTAACCTAGGGTTTTTACGCGAACAACCTAGGGTTTTGCCACGAATAACCTACGGTTTTTCCGCGAGTCACCTAAGGCTTTCTACGCGAGCAACCTAGGGTTTTTCCGTAAACAGCCTAGGGTTTTCCGCGAGTATCCTAGGATTTATTTCGCGAGTAAGTTACGGTTTGTTCCGCGGTTTCTGGGAGAGCAAGTTTTATTTTTCCGAAAGGTTCTCGGAAAACGTCTTTTGCTTAACGCGTGAGATTTGTCCAACTCGGAAATAAGAAAAACACTATGGGGTTTGATAGATTTTATCGTTGCCCTTAGNCAAGCGTTTTGCGGCTATGAGTAAGAGTAATCCGACCCCCCCTCCTTCTAGCGCCAAACTGTGGGAACCGAAATTCACACTTGTCGATTTCCGTTAAATAAGGAAACTTAGGAAAACCCTAATTTTCCAGAGGAACCGGATCTCTGCGAAAGCCAACGACAAGTAACCAAATAAATGCGGAAAAATATGAAAAAACATAATAAAACGAATTTATAAAGAAAGTCGATATTATTTCCGATTCGCGTAAGAGCGTTGCCATCATTACAAGGAATTATAAAGGCTTTGGCCGCAGGGACCATCAGCGAGTTACAAACATAAAACCCTAGATCTAGCCGAGTCGCAGCTCGATAACGAAAAACGGAAAAAGATAGGAAAAAAGGTTTGAATGATTTCGGACTGAACCTTATGAAAGGCTGCCTACGTACCCCTTTCGGGGATCAAGTCGAACGTAGTTCAGTTGATAGAGCTGGACAAGAGATCGAACTGCCTGGGCGAGTTCGTCTAGTAATTGAACGCCAGTTATAGAAACCGAACTTGTCGAGAAAAAGCCTAAGTTTCTAAGTGCGGAAAATTCTAAATCTAGAAAAGTTGTGAAAGTCTCAGATGAGAGCTCTGGATTTCGTCCCTCAGCTTCTGCCCTATTCCTCCTCCTTATATACTCCTCCTTTGGCGGTTTTATTCTTTCCATTTTGCTCGAAACCGAATATTTCGGGAACTTTCCATATTTGTCGATCCTTCCTTTTCTTCTGCGGAAATCTTCTATTTATCTTCAAACTTGCCTTTTATCTTCCGTCTGTGAGTAGACCGTCAAAGCGTTATCGTATCTTCGGGTTTGATTTTGTTAACGTCGCGAGATGGGTTTTTATCGTGTTTTAGAACCTTTCGGGCCGTTTTACGATAAAAACTTTTTTACGACTTTAACGAGACCGTTTCCTGATCCGATGCCGTTTTTTTACGATTCTCTCGACGTTTTTTATTAAAAACGAGTTTTTTATGATTTTAACGAGAAATCTCAAATAAATCGTATAGTTTAGGCAATGTTCGGTGTTTCGTTTAACCGTTGCCGTTTTATACGATTTCCTCGAGTTCTTCCCGAGAAAGCGGAGTTTTACGGTTTTTATCGTAAAACTCGAACGATAGGACGGATCGAGACGAAACGGGAGAAATTTCGACCGTGATTCGGAATACGATCGTGTCGAAGGACGTATGCCTTGAATCAAGGATGTGGAAGATCGAGGCTCGGGATGGTCGGCTCGACGTACGGCGAGCTAGTTCAGCTTGGCTAGGTCGCCATATGGCGAACTAGGCGAAAAGAACAGGTGGGGCAAAGTCAGCACCTCTTAGTTCGCCCATTGGCGATCTAGCCGGGACAGGACTAGTTCGCCAATGGGCGAACTAGTTGAGTTTTTCTTAGTTCGCCCATCGGCGAACTAGTGGAGTGATTCCTAGTTCCCCCATCGGCGAACTAAGCCGGGCCGGCTTAGTTCGCCGATGGGGGAACTAGTGGAGTGTCCCTAGTTCGCCCATCGGCGAACTAATCCGGGCCGGCTTAGTTCGCCGATGGGCGAACTAGTGGAGTGTCCTTAGTTCGCCGATGGGCGAACTAGTGGATTGTCCCTAGTTCTCCCATGGGCGAACTAGTCGTGACTAGTTCGCGTTTTTCGGCTATTTCGGTTTTTTGCGGTTTCGTAAAACGATTCTCGAATTTCATAAAACGATTCTTCGAGTTTTATAAAACGATTCTTCGAGTTTTATAAAACGATTCTCGAGTTTTATAAAACGATTCTCGAGTTTTATAAAACGATTCTCGAGTTTTATAAAACGATTCTCGAGTTTTATAAGACGATTCTCGAGTTTTATAAAACGATTCTCGAGTTTTATAAAACGATTCTCGAGTTTTATAAAACGATTCTCGAGTTTTATAAGACGATTCTCGAGTTTTATAAAACGATTCTCGAGTTTTATAAAACGATTCTCGAGTTTTATAAAACGATTCTCGAGTTTTATAAAACGATTCTCGAGTTTTATAAAACGATTCTCGAGTTTTATAAAACGATTCTCGAGTTTTATAAAACGATTCTCGAGTTTTAATAAAACGATTCTCGAGTTTTATAAAACGATTCTCGAGTTTTATAAAACGATTCTCGAGTTTTATAAAACGATTCTCGAGTTTTATAAAACGATTCTCGAGTTTTATAAAACGATTCTCGAGTTTTATAAAACGATTCTCGAGTTTTATAAAACGATTCTCGAGTTTTATAAAACGATTCTTCGTGTTTTATAAAACGATCCTCGAGTTTCATAAAACGATTCTCGAGTCTTATAAAACGGCTTCTCGAGTTTTATAAAACGATTTCTCGAGTTTTATAAAACGATCTTCGAGTTTTATAAAACGGCTTCTCGAGTTTTATAAAACGGCTTCTCGAGTTTTATAAAACGGTCTGTGAGTTTTATAAATGACTTTGAGTTTTATAAAACGAGTCTTCGGGTTTTATAAAACTATTCCTTTTATATTTTCACGGGGAGTTTTGGCTATTAATTTCGTCGTACCGATTTTGACCCCAACATAGCTAATTGACATGAGTGACAAAGCAGGTTCAGATATTCATGCCTTTTTGACGACCCTTTAAATTATTTCATTTGATTATAGGAGTTGGGCGTGAAGCTAGACATATATAAAATGAACAAAAAGTTACATTCCCAATATAGATGTTTCTGAGGAGGTTACGAGTTACTATGCACACAACTCGGAAGGATCAATCCAAGGAGAAAAAGTTTTAAACTATGTCGTCTGATGATTCGGAAGAGAAGTTGTATAAATGTAATTGCAGCGAGCATCTCTTCAAGAAGCGCATCTCAAACCCGCACTAAGCAAACTTTAGAGCAGATTTCCAGTGAAGAGAGTGAAGAGCCAGTTGAAGAACCCGATATTCATGCCTCATCATCATTCAGCGTTTGAATGTTATACCGAACAATAACAATGAAATTAATTGCAGATTTCTAGAGTTTTGGTGCTAGATTGGTCTTTGTTGAGTTCGAAAGCAAGCATTAATTTCATTATGTCTGCTTAGATAAGCAACTTACTGTTCATTTTAGCTCTAAGGGAACACACAATGCACCGCTTGACTCTCTGGGAAGATCAGCTGTGTTAATAATGACTGCTCAATACTTGTGTGATAAGAGCTTATAACAATATTGCGTGCCTTTCACTTCATATACATTACATAATATCATGATAGAATTGTATATTGCAGTGTAATTCATCTTCTTTGACGACTCAGTGGGCGTTAAGGAATATTCTCTGACTGGTCTCACTGTGCGCTCTCTTATGCTCTGTGTTGTTCCTTGTTTCGTACATGCTTGTTAGATGATGTTTTATGTTTGTTTTGTTACCAGTGTTTTCGTTATTTATGGAGTGATGAACAAATTTGATATACATTTTTTTTTTTTTTTGTAAAGTTATTTGAAATACATTTTTCTCAACACTATATTAAGGAAGAACAATAGCGGCTGGAACGGTTGTCATTCCTGGGGATGTTAATATGGGCTCAACTTGTTAGCCTTAAGACAATCTCCAATGGGATAGAACCCCCATTGGAGATGGTCTAACTCTTTAAAACCTCTTTTTAGCCCTAACTCTTACTTTTGAGTCTTTGACAGATAGCTTAAACAAGGTTAGCTTATAATGTACATGGTTTACATTTTAGCCCAATTATTTTGATATACACAAGTATTATACAATCAATACTAATATTTTCAATACTAATATTTGCGAAGTGATTTTTCGCAACAAAGTTCACACGTTAAAAGATAGAGTGGCTAATGTCATTGTTACCTTTAATGAATTATAACTGTAAAATTTATTTTATAATTAAAAAGAATTTATAATAATAATATTAGATTTATATGTTATATTAGATAACTGATTATAAATTACTAGGATAATTTCAGAATCAATATATTTTTTATAAAATATGATGATTTTTATAGCTATTGTGTTGTTATCTCCAAATAATATTTTCTATAAGAAAATTGTGAAAACAAAGATAATTATATATTAAAATTATAATTAAATATTACTCAAAAAAATTGTATAAATATATTTTCTAAATATTTTTAATATGTTTATGTTTTCAACATAATAATGAGCATATCTATTTTTACGAAAAAATTTTCATATACAAATTTAATGTTTGATTTATATTTTGAACATAAAAATAATTTATCATGCTATTTTCAATTAATAAAATCAAATATCAATAAGAAGAAGACCTTTGTAGTTTTTGATAATTTCGACATGTCGTTCAAGTATTATTGATGGAGAGAGGGGTGATACATGTTAAGCTAGATATATTTCCAATACTAAAACCAATTGGTGATAAGTGGAGTAGCACATCAATCTTATATACTACTTTTATATACTACTAAAGATCTCTTTCAACAACCGATGTGAGACCTTCGTTCCTAATATGCCTATTCGAGATGATGACTCTTTGGACGTCAATCTAGGATTTTTCAAGCAAGGATCGATGGGCCATTTTTGGGCCAGATCGATGAGGATCGGGTTGGACTTTGTGGATCGAGGGCTCTGATATCATGTTAAGATAGAAGGACTTCCAACATAAAACCAATTGGTGATAAGTGGAGTGGTCCATCAATCTTATATACTATTAAGATTCCCTTCCAACAATCGATGTGGACCTTTGTCCCTAATAATAGATACATTAAAAAAAGTGGATCTCATTGAATCTTCATACTCACGGCTTTACAATCTTGTGTGGGCTGTTATGTTCCAAACTCTGCAAATCTAAGTTAACTGATTAGTGATTAGTGTATTTAAATGTTGTTTTCAAACAATATTATATTACAAGCTGTAACTCATCTTCTCTTCTATAAGCTCATGACTTCTTCTACTCTATTGAAACTTAATTCGTGAGTTATGTATACAGCATCTTCAGACTAAACTCTAACATCTTCAAAATATGTTTTTGAATGACCTTATCCTCTTGCTTCTTTTTTTCGCCCTGGACTTCTTAGCTCAATTCACAAATCTTCAAAATTCCAAATGAAAGGTCAATATGGATTTCCTTATGTATGTTTGTTTTTTCGGTCTAAATACTTGTGTAGTGAGACTGCGTGCGTTCACGTCATTTAATATACTACTCTTGCTGGTACCAACTATAAAGTTATTATAGATGAGCTTTGGGGAACTAAAAGGCAGATGCATCTACGGTTTTCATCATAGTATGGAGTGATGAACAGGCTTGATATATTTTTTCTGAACAATTTTATGAACTTGGCACACTACACTATAGCAAGTGACATATATAACAGTAACATGCTTAGCTAATAGGGATAAGTTACGAAGCAGGTTCAGTTATTCATGACTTTTTTTTTGAATAATTAGGAGGTGATTCGGCAGCCTTGACCAACCGACTAATCTCCCTGAGCCTGGAACCAGCCTGCATCTGTACCCGCCAGGGATCCTAAGTCATTTTGTGGCCAGCGTGTATCGAACCCGAGTCTCGTATTGATGCTTTTTGCTCCCTCAAGACCACTAGACCAACTTACGCTGGTTCATATTCATGACTTTTGACCCTTTAAATTATTTCATTTGATTATAGGAGTTGGGAATAAAAAAATATACAAGAAGAACAAACGTTACATCCCCATTAAGGATGTTTAGGTGGATGAGGTTACCAGTGATTATGCAAGCGACTCGGAAGGATCAAGCCTAGGAGAAAGTTTTGAATTTTATGTTCTCTGAATGATTCGGAAGATTAGTTGGATAACGTCATTGCAGCAAGCATCTCTTCAAGCTGCGCATTCAAACTGATATGTTGTATATTTACTTAGTTTTTAACCTTGCATTCTTATTTATGTTGAGCATATAGATTAGATTTAGGCACCTTTAGGTTGCATATTGCATACATTTGCCTTTTTTAGGTTATGGAACATGCTATGGAGTTTCTGGAGAGATGTTTGGGGTCGATTACATGCCAAAAGAAGGTGCAAAGGTGTCATTTGGCAAGCCGGAGCAACCACAGCGGAGTCAAGAGGTCGCTGCAAGCAAAACCAGCCGGAGCGGGGTCGTGGAGCGGGTCCGGAAGGTCGCTCCACGTCCACAGCGGAGGTTTGGCAGCGGACGCAAGGGGGTCGCTCACCTTTGAAGAAGAAAAGAGAGAGCTCACAGCGGGCCTTGGCAGCGGGGTCAGGAACCCGCTGTGAGCTCCGGAGCGGGGTCGTGCAGCGGTGTGGTGACCCCGCTGCGCGTTTACTGTGTAACGAAAACTTAAGTTTTAGGGATCTTTTTGCAATTTTTTTTATATATTCTGAGTTGGAAAAACCTAAGTTTAAGTTATTCTGTAAGCCACCATTGGAGATCTATCTTTGTTCTTGAAGAAAATACTTGAAAACCTATTGGAAAGTTCATCTTTTAAGATCATTGATTTCATTATTCATTGTTTTTACTTGTCTATTTCATCATCTACATGATTAAACTTGAATCTAAAATGGGTTTAAGAGTAATCATGATGTGTAGTGAGTAAATCACCCTTGAATTCATGGGTTAGGGAGACTAAGGATGATTAGTCTAGAATTAGAGTGTTTAGTTTAGATTTCTCCTATTCCTTGCTTGTAGAGTGATCCTAATGNCTTGAATCTAAAATGGGTTTAAGAGTAATCATGATGTGTAGTGAGTAAATCACCCTTGAATTCATGGGTTAGGGAGACTAAGGATGATTAGTCTAGAATTAGAGTGTTTAGTTTAGATTTCTCCTATTCCTTGCTTGTAGAGTGATCCTAATGCTTCTCTTGAGTTGGCCACTCAAGAGTTGATCTTTAGACATTTCCCCACTCACAAAGTGTTCGATGGAATGTCTGAGTCAACTCTCCTAAGCTTTTAACATCCTTTACCAAGGATACTTGTTGTTAAAGGTGTTAAGATGGCTAATTGACTTGTTCCTAATGATTGCTTTCATGATATTCAACAGAAGAAGTTTGATGTTTGAATTGTGTTTGCAAATGAACATTCATCTAGACATAGAGCTTGTTTAGAATTGTGTCTAGGCCTAAGGTAGATAGTTTAATTGATCACTTGCCACTCTTAGTTCGAAAACTGATCATCCAAGGTCAAATTCCCTATACCCATGGATTCTCTCGTCTCTTAATTGTTAAAGTTTATTCAGTCATTGCATTCTTTACTCCATTTCAATATTAGTTGTAATTCAAAACCAATCAACCACATGGTCGCACTTAGATTAAACTAGTACTTGCATTCTCGGTGCTTTTAAATCTCTCAGAACTGGTTCGACAATCTTTTATACTACATCATTTGTCTTAGGAACCTTGAAAACTCCTAATATCAAATTGGCGCCGTTGCCAAATTCTGAGTTGATTGAAACATTGAGATTTAGTCACTTGCTTGAGACTAAGTCATTTTTATTTTATTTTGTTACTGATTCTCTATCTTCAACTCTTTTTGGATTTCAGGTGTATGAACTTGAGGAGCAAAGGCACAACAAACCTTGTTCCAAGAGTTCCAGACATCCGGGCTTTCGAAAGAGAGATATCAAGACAGAGAAAACAAGCAGCACAACAGCAGAGGTTGGATACTGAGATGGACCCACCGGTTAACGTCAATGGGCAAAACCAAGTTCACCCACCTCGCCCAGCTCGCCCTATTGGCACTTATGACCGTCCGAATCCGTGCGCCAGCTGTGGAAGCAAACAACTTTGAGGTGAAACCAGGACTCCTCAACGTGATCGAGAACAACAAGTACCATGGGTTACCTATTGAAGACCCATTTGATCACTTGGACAAGTTTGACAGCTATTGTGGCTTGTCAAAGACCAATGGTGTGTCCGAGGATGCATTCAAACTGAAGCTATTCCCTTTCTCTTTGGGGGATAAAGCACGTCAATGGGAGAAGTCCTTACCTAGTGACTCTATCACTACCTGGGATGAGTGCAAGAAAGCATTCTTGGAGAAATTCTTCTCTAGCTCAAGGACTGCCAAGTTGAGAAATGAGATATCCAGCTTCCAGCAAAAGAACTTGGAACGATTCAGCGAAGCATGGGAGAGATTCAAGATTTATCAAGCACAATGCCCACACCATGGTTTCTCCAAGGAGAGCTTGGTCAGTACTTTCTACAGAGGTGCTTTACCTAAGTATAGAGCAAGATTAGATACGGCCAGCAATGGGTTCTTTTTGGGAAGGTCTGAAGAGGATGCAGAGGAGCTGGTAGACAACATGGTAAAGAGTGACGCGGTCTACAGCGGTGATCATGACAGAGGTAGTAAAGGAGATGATAAGCAGACAAGAAAGGAACTGAAGGCTCTCCAGGATAAGATTGACATCCTCATTGTAGAAAAGGCTACTCAAGAATAGCTGCACTTTGTTGGGAACTCAAGCAATGAAGCACAACCTGTGACAAATGAGGTTGATGGAATAGAAGGCCAAGAAGAGTTGTGCTTCATCAACAACAATGATAGTTGGTACAAGAAAGAACCAAACTTCTGTTACAACAACTACCAACAAGGAGGTTACCAACAAAGGAACAACCAGCAAGGGAGTTATCAGTCTCAGCAGAACCCACCTCCAGGTTTCACCAACAAAGGGAACCAGCCTACCCAACAGCCACATCAGCCTAACCCTTCTCCGTCTACTCCACAGGAAACTAGCACCGACGCTCTACTGAAACAGATTCTGGAATCTCAGACAAGAAGTGAAAAACATGTTGGATATGAGCTCAAGAACCTCCATGCCAAGATCGATGTCAGTTACAATGACCTCAACAACAAGTTCAGGGCTTTGGAGAACCAGTTTGCTTCCATGAACACAAACCCAAATCGCCATCAAGGATCCTTACCTGGAAAATCTGAGCAAAACCCCAAGGAGACTATGAAAGCCATCACCCTGAGGAGTGGAAAAGAACTAGCTTCAAAGACTCTCAACAAGGATGCTGAGAAACAAGGTGAGGGGGTAGCCATCAATATAGATGACGAAGTTGTGATTGTGGATGAGAAGATCAATGATGAGATCCTGGAGAAGATTATTGAAGCTAAGGGTAAAGGAAAGGTTGGGGAAGAGAAGGAAACATCAAAAGATGATGAAGTTGTTACTCCAGCAAGTGAGAAGGCTTTTGTTCCTCCTCCTTATGAACCCAAACTCCCATTCCCTGGAAGGTTCAAAAGGCAACTGCTAGAGAAGTACAAGGCTTTATTTGAGAAGCAAATGAGTGAAATTCAAGTCACAATGCCTATCATTGACGATATTATGCTAGTTCCTCAATACAACAAATTCCTGAAAGATGTTGTGACTGCAAAGAAGAAAGAGATGGAAGGTATGATGATCATTACTCATGAGTGCAGTGCTATCATCCAGAGGCTTGATGTTCCAAAGAAGCTACAAGATCCAGGGTGCTTCACATTACCTTGTGCTATTGGACCTATGATTTTTGAGAGATGCCTCTGCGAATTGGGAGCTAGTGTCAGCTTGATGCCTTTATCTGTTGCAAAAAGGCTTGGATTCACTCAGTACAAGAAGTGTAGACTCTCTCTAGTGTTGGCTGATCACTCAGTAAAGTACCCAGTTGGTATCTTGGAAGACCTCTCTGTGAAGGTTGGAAACTATGAGATCCCTACAGATTTTGTGGTACTTGAGATGGGAGAAGAAGCTCAAGATCCTTTGATCCTTGGGAGGCCATTCTTAGCTACAGCTGAAGCTATTGTCAATGTGAAGGAAGGTAAGATTGATCTGCATTTAGGAAAAGGGAACATCCTTAACTTTGACATCAAGGAGATAATGAAGAAACCAACAGTGCAAGGACAAATCTTCTACATTGAAGAGATGGATGCTCTAGCTGACGAGTTTCTTCAAGAATTGTCACTGGAGGATCCCCTACAACATGCCTTGACGATAGAGAGAGAGTCTGCAGTAGTTCAGAATGAGGAGAGCATTGCCTATGGGATGATAATGGACTCGCACAAAGGGGTGGTTAAGACGGATCGGTATGAGGAGCTGCCTCAAATGATTCATCAAGTAGCCTCAGTCACCAAACATGAAGGAACTCAGCAAGATGATTGGAGCGAGCTAAAGGCACCCAAAGTGGAGCTTAAACCACTTCCCCAAGGATTAAGGTACGCATTTCTTGGAACCAATGAGACCTATCCTGTCATTGTGAGTAGTGAACTGAAAGAAAATGAGCTATCTGAATTTTTAATAACACTTAAAAGATTTAGAAAAGCAATAGGATACTCACTTGATGATATTAAAGGAATATCACCTTCTTTATGCGTGCATAGGATACATCTGGAAGATGAATCAATGACCTCTATAGAGCATCAAAGAAGGTTAAATCCTAATCTGAAAGATGTTGTAAAGAAAGAGATTCTTAAACTTCTCATGCTGGTGTGATTTACCCTATCTCAGATTCTAAATGGGTATCTCCTGTGCATGTAGTTCCAAAGAAAGGTGGTATTACTGTGGTTAAAATGACAAAGATGAACTGATACCAACAAGAACTATCACAGGGCATAGAATGTGTATTGACTACAGGAAATTGAACTCTGCATCTAGAAAGGATCATTTTCCATTACCATTTATTGATCAGATGCTTGAGAGACTCGCAAATCACCCTTTCTATTGCTTTCTTGATGGATATTCAGGATTCTTCTAGATACCCATACATCCCAATGATCAAGAGAAAACGACATTCACATGCCCATATGGTACCTTTGCTTATCGAAGGATGCCATTTTGGCTATGTAATGCTCCAGCCACCTTCCAAATGTGCATCATGTCGATTTTCTCTGATTTAATTGAGGATGTTTTGGAGGTGTTTATGGACGAATTCTCTGTCTACGGGTCCTCGTTTTCTGCTTGTTTGTCAAATTTGTGCAGGGTCCTACAGAGATGTGAAGACACCAATCTTGTGCTTAACTGGGAGAAGTGTCACTTCATGGTTAAAGAAGGGATTGTGCTTGGACATAAGATTTCAGAGAAAGGGATTGAGGTAGACAAGGCTAAGATTGATGTGATGGTGAGTTTGGCTCCTCCAAGGACAGTCAAAGACATCAGGAGTTTCCTTGGTCATGCTGGTTTCTATAGAAGATTCATCAAGGCTTTCTCTCAGATTGCTAGACCATTAACTAAGCTACTGTGCAAAGAAGCTGCCTTCACCTTTGATGCAGAGTGCCTTGAAGCCTTTAAGAAGCTGAAGAGTGAGCTCATTAGTGCTCCCATTGTTCAACCACCGGATTGGGACCTTCCTTTTGATATAATGTGCGATGCTAGTGACTACGCTGTGGGGGCTGTTTTGGGGCAGAAGAAAGATGGCAAAACTCATGTCATCTACTATGCAAGCAAAACTCTGAATGATGCGCAGATGAAGTATGCAACTACTGAGAAGGAAATGCTAGCCATTGTCTTTGCCTTTGAGAAGTTTAGAAGCTACCTAGTTGGATCTAAAGTCATTGTCTACACAGATCATGCCGCCCTGAGACATCTCATGGCAAAGAAAGATGCAAAACCTAGGCTTTTGAGATGGATCCTTTTGCTTCAAGANGTTGAGAACGGTGTAGCTGATCATCTGTCCAGGCTGAAAGTAGAATGTGGTGCCCCCATTGATGAAGGACTTCCAGAAGAACAGATCATGGCTATTGAGGCGGTGATGGCAGTTTGTGAGACTGGTAGAAAACTTGAAGAAGTCAAGGCTACAGAAGAGAAGGAACCTTGGTATGCTGATTTGGTAAACTACTTAGCCACAGGAAGAGAGCCTTTGGATCTTGTGGGTTATGCCAAGAAGAAGTTCTACAAAGATGTGCAGAGATACTATTGGGATGAGCCGTACCTCTAGATTCTCTGCAAGGATCAACTTTATAGGAGAGTGGTTGCCAAAGAAGAGGTTGATGGGATCCTTACACATTGTCATGGATCATCTTATGGAGGCCACTTTACTACCTTTAAAACTGTTGCAAAGGTGCTACAAGCTGGATTCTGGTGGCCACATATGTTCAAAGACACACAAGACTTTATTTCAAGATGTGATTCATGCCAAAGAAGAGGGAACATTAGCAAGAGGAATGAGATGCCTCAAAACCACATCCTTGAAGTTGAAGTGTTTGATGTGTGGGGTATTAACTTCATGGGATCTTTCCCATCCTCTTATGGGAACAAGTACATCCTAGTAGCTGTTGACTATGTCTCCAAATGGGTGGAAGCTGTTGCAAGCCCCACCAATGATGCTAAAGGTTTGATCAAGATGTTCAAAAGCACTATCTTCCCAAGGTTTGGTGTTCCAAGGGTTGTGATCAGTGATGGAGGCACTCACTTCATCAACAAGTTACTAGAAACACTTCTCAAAAAGAATGGTGTGAAGCATAAAGTGGCAACTCCTTACCATCCCCAGACTAGTGGCCAAGTTGAGGTTTCCAACAGAGAAATCAAGTCCATTTTGGAGAAGATTGTGGGAGTTACAAGAAAAGACTGGTCTAATAAGCTTGATGACGCACTTTGGGCTTATAAGACAGCTTACAATACTCCCTTGGATACTACACCTTTCAATCTTCTGATATGGGAAGGCTTGTCACTTGCCAGTAGAGCTTGAGTACAAGTCATTATGGGCAGTCAAGTTGTTGAACTATGACATCAAGAGTGCTAAGGAGAAGAGACTTTTCCAACTACAGGAGCTTGATGAGATAAGAATGGATGCTTTTGAGAATTCAAGGATCTACAAGGAGAGAACCAAGGTCTTCCATGACAAGAACATTCTTAAGAGAGAGTTCAAGGAAGGGGATCAAGTACTTCTCTACAACTTTAGGCTGAAGTTGTTTCCAGGAAAGCTCAAGTCAAGGTGGTCAGGTCCATTCAGAGTTAAAGAGGTTAGACCATATGGTGCAATAATTCTGTGGAGTGCTGATGGCAAGGATTTCACAGTCAATGGGCAGAGAGTTAAGCTCTACATGACTACTACACCTAAGGAAGAGGGAACTTCGATTCCACTTTCCGATCTCACCTCCACCTAATCCTCTAGAGGCAAAGTCAAGCTAGAGACTTAAAAAAAGCTCACTTGGGAGGAAGTCCCATGTCTATCCATGTACATAAAAAAAATATATATAAAAAAAAAGAGAAAAGATGTGGAGTATTTTCGTCAAGACCCACCCGGGGTGTTGCAGCGGGTACCAAGGGCCGCACCGGAGCACAGCGGGGTTCGCGCCGCGGATGCAAGGAGCCGCTCCACTCTGGAGCGGGGTTGAACCAGCGGAGTCAGGGGGGTCGCTCGTCTTTCTGGCGACGGAAAAGAGAGACCTTGCAGCGGGGTCTCGCAGCGGAGGTAGGACACCGCTCCCACTCAGAGCGGGGTTGACGCAGCGGAGGCTAGACGGTCGCTCGTCTTTACGACGCGTGAAACGAAGAACGCCACAGCGGGGTGCCGCAGCGGGGCTGCAGGGCTGCTCCACAACCAGGTAAGTTCCCTAACCGCCCTAAACCGGTTCAGACCGGTTCCAACCCAGCTTAAATCGAACCGGTCGCCAATAAACCTCCCCATCGACATCTTCCCCTCTCCATTCTTCCCCTTTCTCACAATCAAACTCTCCAAATTCTCTCATCACCTAAATCATCATAACTCACTCAATTCTTCACCAAATCAACTCATTCTTCTTCCTAAATCAAAGTTTTCACCCCTAGAATATGTTTCTTGTGTCAATCTGTCAGTTTCATTTCATCACAGAAAGGTATGGGAATTCTAAGTTTCAAATTCGTAGGTCTAAAAACCCTATTTTTGAAAACTTGAATTTTGCTCAATTTCTTGCTTGATTATAGTGAAATAGGCTAGGGAATGCATATATATCATGATGGGTTGTTAAAATTGTGATGGATTTGAGTTGAAAATGAACTTTGCCAAATTAGGGTTCTTGAGAATTTGGGAATTTCAAGAATGTACACAATTGAGTTTGATTGTGGTTTCTCAAACTAAATTGAAGTGTTTGAATGCTTGTTTTAGGAGTCTTTCAATTCTTAAAGCTCATTTGATAAGTATAATCAACATTTGGTTGCTAAAGTCTCTTTGAAGTTTTGATTTTGTAGGCACAATGGGACGATCGAATAAAGATAAGGACGCCGCAAAAAAGAAAGAAAAACAAGAGCGAGAGACTGCTTTGAGGGGGAAGGCTCTAACCAGCGCACCCAATGAGGGATCAACTAGGCAACAAGTGTTGGCAGCTAAGAAAACACTTGAGCAAGAAAAGAGAGAGGGAAAGAAAGTAGCAACCTCTAGCAGAGTTGAGAGTGATGAAGACAGTGGAGAAGAGTCAGCTCCAACCAAAAAGGCAAGGAAGTCCACTGAGGAGGGAGAAAAACCTTATGCCGATAGAGAAAAAGACCAGAAACCAACCTCATCTGTGTTCTTAGACTTCCTAAAGAAAGGTGTGAGCTGGCCTGCTACAAGGTTTGGAGATACGGAACTGATGGAGGAGATTGGTATTGATGATGATGTCAAGGCTATGCTAAGCAACATGAACATGTCTAGCTTCTACTCCTTTGCTCATCCCACCTACAAGGAGCTGTCTTGTGAGTTCTTGTCCTCATTGGTGGTAACTTATCATGAATCTCAGCATGTGAGNATACGGAACTGATGGAGGAGATTGGTATTGATGATGATGTCAAGGCTATGCTAAGCAACATGAACATGTCTAGCTTCTACTCCTTTGCTCATCCCACCTACAAGGAGCTGTCTTGTGAGTTCTTGTCCTCATTGGTGGTAACTTATCATGAATCTCAGCATGTGAGGCAAGGATGGGGAAAGATAACGTTCAAGGTTAAGGGAAGAGTTCACAACGTTACCTTCAAGGATATTGGGAGGTTATATGGATTTACAGATGCTCAATACTACCATCTTCCTAGGCTTACTAACATCTCCAGAGACAGCAACATTCCAGCGAAGGTTTGGAGAGTCATCACTGGAACACCTCACGTCACGGGGAAAGACAAGAACTCAGCCATCAGAAACCCAGCGATACGATACTTTCACAGGATGCTGGTGCACGCGTTCTTCCCTCGTAAGGAGCCCGGCTCAGTAACTGAAGATGAACTGCGACTTCTTTGTCTAGCTCTGGCACGCTTTGCACCAGATAAGATTCCTTTTGATGTCAGTGAGTTGTACAAGGACTTTGGAATGGTTGGATTCTTCATGACCACCTTGAGTACTATAGGGATTGGGCTTGGCCAACAGAGGATTCAGAGCCTCAGATTGGGATTGGAGGCATGATCACTCCTCTACTCCAGCACGTCGGTGTTAAGTTGGATTCTAATTGCATTGGTCCCACCTTCCTCGATGGAACTCACATGAAGATTGCTCAATTTTTCAGTGGAAGATACGATGGAGACTGTGTCTACACATACAAGAAGCTGGGTAGAAATGTTGAAGTGATCCTCCCCAATAGGAACATCACAGATCTCAACCTTCCAGGAGCAGTTACCTTTAATATTGGAGAGGAGCATGTACTCGGGCCTCATGGAACACTAGGCCCCATGGCAGAAAGCAAAAGGAGAAGGGTAATACATCTATTCGATCGGTAAGAACGCAACAACCAGAGAGCCAGGAGAACACTGATGAAGCAATCTACGGGCCACCTCGCTACTACTTTGAGCCTTATGCAGGAGCTCCAGCCCCAGGACCTCTCTGCGATGCTCATGAGCACATTGGTAAGCTTCAGAGATGGAACAAAGCTCAAGATCGCGCCTTCTACAAGCTTAAGACGTAGTAAAAGGAGCTGAAGAAGACGATGAAGAAGACACTAAATAAGATGGCTGATGTTTTCGTAAGAGAAGGTGTAGCAGGATGTAGCTCCAGTGACTTTGCAATGGCCAGCACATCAGCTCCTCGGCCTCAGCGTGACAGCCAGCAAGAGCGTGCTAAGCGCAACTTTGTGGCCCTTCCATCAGAATCAGGGAACAAATCTCCATCCTTGACATCCTCCGATGATGATTCTGGTGACAATGTGAGTAGCGCACCAATGGATCAGTCCGGTGCACCATACAGCTACTACAATGCAGCTTACAATCCCTATGGTCCTCCTTATGGCTACAGCGCCCCACAGCCAGGCTATTACATCACATACCCTGACCCAGACGAGTCTGACTCCCCCGGTGGAGATACTCCTTCCAACCCCGACAACTAGCGAGGTACTCCACCCCTTCCCATTGTATATACCGTTTTCATTTCCTGCATTTTATTTCCCTTTTGGTATCTCTCTCTACTTAACAACACAGAGACTGTGTGATTTAAGTTTGGGGGAGGTACCAAGCATTTAATCATGTTTTCTTTGTTGATTTTGAGTCTCATGCATTGCATTGTACATATAAAAAATATAAAAAATAAAATATAAAAAAAAAACTGAAAAATCAAAACAAAAACAAAAATCATGTAGGTCGCATCATTTGCATTTTTAGGAGAGTCTAGAGCATATAGTTTGCATTCACTTGCATTGGGAACAATGATGTTAAAACACCTTGTAATGAACACTTGTCAAGAGCTCAAAGTGACACCCTAGTTAGACACATCAAGTAGCTTAAACATCTCTTGAAAACCTTGCACGTCTCGAGCCTTGAAAACTCTTCTTGAAACATGTTTGCTTGCTTTAAATCGACATTGTTCTTAAAATCAGCTCCAGTCTGAATTTTGGCTTAATGAACTTAATCTCTCTTGCATATGGGCACTTGCATACTTGATCATGGATCTCATACACATTTGGGTTATCTTATTCCATTTTCACCACTCTTTTGTTAACCCAAATGGTACTCCATGCCCTTGAATTGAACCCAAGCCATTCTTTTGAGACCAAACATCTAATTTGCATGAGTGAGGCCTTCTTTTGATAGCTTGTCATGTGCAAAATCTTGAGAGTATTGGAGGCGACATAGGTTTGTTCTCATCTCTTGCTAGCATGGAATCTCTTTTGAGCTGGCATCTAGGATGGTGAGTGGGGTTTATGCATTTCAAAGCTGATATTTTGGGTTGTGAATGAGAGATTATGAGAAAGTTTAACCAAAGTGTACCTTAAGAAAAAGAAAGAAAGCCACTAGGAACCAAACCGAATGAAGAAGAGCTCTAGATTATGTATTAAGTAACCCTTCCCATAAAAAAAAAAAAAAAAAAAAAAAGAGGAAACAAAGAAATAAGTTTGGGGGAGAAGATGTGTAAAGAAGAAGAGTTAGAGCTACCTAATAGAAAGCTTTTGACAAGTCCCTAGTTGGTTGTGTTAATAATAATAAAAAAAAAGAGAGAGAATAGAAGTGCTTGTTCATGGGGAGAGTGATGTGAGAAGAGACTATTGGGGTATGAGATGAAGAATGAAAAGGGTAGAGTGGTAGACATTGTGATCACTTAGGAAAGGGTAGAATGATGAGAATAAGACTATGTATGCATCAGTTACCTCTAGTCTTAGATAAATTTTTCATATTGATCAAGCTCCTTATTCTTGAGTGATAGTCACTAAAAATGATACATCTGAACCCTCCTTTTCACTCTCATTAGACCTGTCGCTTGCCTAGCCAAATGATTGAGATCATGTGCCCATTTGTGAGACTTCACTTTGTGTGTGTGTGTGTGAACTAATGTGAGGGCTGGTTTAAAGACTTGTAAATTGAAGAGTATTGCATCTTGTTTAAAGGTATAAGAGTGTGTCGATAGGCCTAGAGAAGCTAGAGTGTGATAAGAGAGTGTGTTCATGCTATTTGGAATGTCTCCTTAGGGTGTTAAGTTGAGTTCTTAAATGTGTTTTCTCTTGGTTATGAGTTCCCACCTTCAAACCTCTCTTCCCATAAGTCCTTGAAAGATCACTTGAGGACAAGTAAAGGACAAGTTTGGGGGAGTTGATATGTTGTATATTTACTTAGTTTTTAACCTTGCATTCTTATTTATGTTGAGCATATAGATTAGATTTAGGCACCTTTAGGTTGCATATTGCATACATTTGCCTTTTTCAGGTCATGGAACATGCTATGGAGTTTCTGGAGATGTTTGGGGTCGATTACATGCCAAAAGAAGGTGCAAAGGTGTCATTTGGCGAGCCGGAGCAACCACAGTGGAGTCAAGAGGTCGCTGCAAGCAAAACCAGCCGGAGCGGGGTCGTGCAGCGGGTCCGGAGGGTCTCTCCACGTCCACAGCGGAGGTTTGGCAGCGGACGCAAGGGGGTCGCTCGCCTTTGAAGAAGAAAAGAGAGAGCTCACAGCGGGCCTTGGCAGCGGGGTCAAGACCCCGCTGTGAGCTCCGGAGCGGGGTCGTGCAGCGGTGTGGTGACCCCGCTGCGCGTATTCTGTGTGACAAAAACTTAAGTTTTAGAGACCTTTTTGCAATTTCGTTTTTTATATTCTGAGTTGGAAAAACCTAAGTTTAAGTTATTATGTAAGCCACCATTGGAGATATATCTTTGTTCTTGAAGAAAATACTTGAAAACCTATTGGAAAGTTCATCTTTTAATATCATTGATTTCATTATTCATTGTTTTTACTTGTCTATTTCATCATCTACATGATTAAACTTGAATCTAAAATGGGTTTAAGAGTAATCATGATGTGTAGTGAGTACATCACCCTTGAATTCATGGGTTAGGGAGACTAAGGATGATTAGTCTAGAATTAGAGTGTTTAGTTTAGATTTCTCATATTCCTTACTTGTAGAGTGATCTTAATGCTTCTCTTGAGTTGGCCACTCAAGAGTTGATCTTTAGACATTTCCGCACTCACAAAGTGTTCGATGGAATGTCTGAGTCAACTCTCCTAAGCTTTTAATATCCTTTACCAAGGATACTTGTTGTTAAAGGTGTTAAGATGGCTAATTGACTTGTTCCTAATGATTGCTTTCATGATATTCAACCGAAGAAGTTTGATGTTTGAATTGTGTTTGCAAATGAACATTCATCTAGACATAGAGCTTGTTTAGAATTGTGTCTAGGCCTAAGGTAGATAGTTTAATTGATCACTTGCCACTCTTAGTTCAAAAACTGATCATCCAAGGTCAAATTCCCTATACCCATGGATTCTCTCGTCTCTTAATTGTTAAAGTTTATTCAGTCATTGCATTATTTACTCCATTTCAATATTAGCTGTAATTCAAAACCAATCAACCACATGGTCGCACTTAGATTAAGCTAGTACTTGCATTCTCGGTGCTTTTAAATCTCTCAGAACTGCTTCGACAATCTTTTATACTACATCATTTGTCTTAGGAACCTTGAAAACTCCTAATATCACAAACCCGCACTAAGCAAATTTTAGAGCAAACCCCATGACTAGTGTGCTTCACACAATGAAAGTCCTCAATAATCATAGCTGGTGTGAGGATGTGTTCTCCTTTATACATTGTATCGATTGCTCATATTCAAGCTGATGTAACGAACGAGGATAAGGTTTGCTGCTTATAAAGTACAAGACTAAGAAGAAGAGAGATGAATGATCTTGTCATTTTACTTTTGTATGAACTTGCCTACTCTTATTATCATATGATTTTCACTGTATTCTTTTTCGGCTTATCTAAACCAAAAACACTATTTGTTGCTTTTGGTTATGTAAAAGTAAGAGATACTAAATTCAAATGAAAAATTCAACATATAATAAAAGTAGCAAAACCAACACTTATATTTTTATAAAATAAATCATTAAGACTTGGCACTTTCCTAGCGCCCACTACCCCCAAAGAACCTTGTTGGATTTGAAGCAGAGACAAGAGTGGGAACATAGCTGAGGAGAAGTGAGCATCTAGATCCTACATCATGCTGGTCCACTTGTATGCATTTATCCTCTCCCACAATGTGTAAGAATCTATCAGAGTCCAAAGATTTACCGGGACACACTATTACTTTATTCTCCTCGTCGACCAAGAAATTCATCCCAGTTAAGAACATCCATTGGTTGTTATATACTCGTTTCACTGTTAGGAACTTGCTCCATGACGTGGCTCCAGTACTCTCATCAATCTTGGTTGCTATCCATACATCTACATCGTCGGCAACAGACGTTAACATACAAAGTTTTTGCTCTTCTCTAGTCACAGACAAAGCAAAAGTGCTGCCAGAAGAAGGATTATCCATACTTGTGAATCTCTCTGTTGAAAAATCGAATCTCAGTAAGATATCCATCCACCGGTGTTGACTTGAACTAAAAGCAAGCCAGTAAGTATTTCCATCCACGGACGTGCCGCGACGCGCTAACCCTAGAATGGACCAGTCTCTAGTCTCATTAACAACCCTCCACTTGTTAGAGGTAAAATCATAGATTTCATATAGGCGTGGCTTCATAAATTCAGAAGCAGGTCCAGGTCCATGTAGAGCAATCCTCAAGATTTTGTACTCGTTGCATGAGGATTTACCGAAAGCAAAGATGTCAGATCTCTCGTAGTAACTTCTTGGTTTGATCCAAGTGGTTTCATCTAAGCATGGATTCCAAACCACTAGTCTGTTGTCTTCAGTGGTGCATAACAACAAGCCTTCGCAGTGAAAAACCTCACGAATATTAACTGACGAATTTGAAAGAGGATATTTGAGGCTAAACTGACTTTTAATGTTTACAATGCTTTTGTCTTGAGCTCCAAGGAAATTAATGCTCACTAGATAAACCCTAGAATCAACCAACATGATCTGAGACGGCTTCTCGAATCTTACATAGTTGATCAGAGCTTTCCATCTTTTGGATACCGATCGAAATCTTGCGAGTGATGCCAGTGGAAGCCTTGAGAGTATCTCCATTAGCAAATCGTCCGGAAGATACGCGTTTCGCACCATAGCTTCGTCAACAAGAGAGGGAACTCGATGAGACGACACAACAGACATCGATTATAGGATGTAATCAAGCAAAAAAGAACTCTCAAAATCTCCTCTCAATTTCGGTGATTTCGATGTTAGGGTTCGTTCTGTTTTGTTTTTGTTTTTGTTTTTGTGAGATAAGAGGAAACCCAGGATTCCGGCATGTAAAGTAGGATAATCAGGTTTTAATTGATGGTTTAGTGAGTTGTTTCGGTTTAATCGTGTGTGTGATTGGTTATAGGATGATTAGTTTCTGTTTTTCTAATTAGACCAAGAGTTAGCCCCGGCTTCAGATGTAAATAAAGTTTCAAACTTTTAATTGTACATAAGACTTTTCTTTTTTGGGACAAAGGTGTAATAAATATAATAGTTTAACATTTGAAAATCACACTTTTTAAACTTTGAATTGTTTAGAAAGTGATTTGGTTATCTCAGATAAGCATGTTACAGAAATGTGCTCTCCAAGCAACACACTATTCACTAGTATTAACGTATATCTGTTTAACTCTTTTTGCAATCTGAGACTCAAATGTGTCAAAAGTGAGTGGTCAAAGCTTATAATGATAATGCGTGTCTTCGACTTAACAGTATACTACTCTTGGCATCAACTAAAAGTTAGAGATGAGGCTTGGGCTGTTTTCGAACCTGAATGAAAGGTAGATGCATCCATCTACTGCTTTCATGTTATGCTATTGGTGCAGGTTTCTGAAGCCATGTATTTAGTTGCATTGTACAACGAATGATGATAAGGGGCTTTATTGCATTGTAAGTTGATTCTCTTTGACTCACCGACCGTTTGGGAATATATGCTCTCACTGGACTGTTGCGGTCTCTTATTCTCTGTATTGTTCGGAGAAGGTTTTCTACTTGGAGTAAAGACTGGAAGAACAGAGACGAATGATATTTTTTTAGGATTCTACAACGTTTGAACTTAATTCAACAGAAATGCAAGATGGAGCTATGTAAATATCTCATCCGTTGTAAAAAAGACATTTTAAAGTGTTGCAGTTAATCGACATATCTTTCTACCCACATAATGGGTTCTTCACCGTCTTCTATTCTTTTTAAAGTTCTTTCTAAAAGAAACATTACTATATCGTGTGACCTGAGATACAAGAAACAAAGATGCAAACAGCTGCTTCAAGGCCAAGCGAAGTCAAGCTGGTTGTTATCAACATCCCATACTCCAAGACTTATCTCATCAAACAACTGTTCATAGCTCCAGCTTGAGTACCCCACGAAAAACCAATAATCACTTGGATTCACATCTCTAGACTTCAACTCTTGGATTCGACGCGCCACTGACTCATGATCAAGGAAATACACGCCTGGTGAGAGTTCGAGATCTGTGGAGCGGTCTCCCTCTCGGCTCAGAGCCAGAAGCGGTTGTTCTGGATCCATGACTGGACCTCCCAGCGATAGAATCGTGTCTTTCAAGAGCTCAGCTGTTTCGCCACCGTCCAGGTCAGGGAACGATGTCCATCGTAACCGTTTGTTGAAGATTACACCCATGAAACCGGTTTCGCGACCTGCTTTTAGGATCAGAATCTTTGATTTTGCAAACGGTGGACTGTCACCTAGCCTTTCTGTAGCAGCCAGGATTGTGCCAACTTTCACTTTGGGAGCCGAGTGCGTTGGAGGCGATTGGGAATTGACAACCTGGTCCTGGGTTACTTCTCTTTCTGGGGGATCTCTGTTACTTACGACGACCTCAACAAGTTTATCCACGTCTTTTTCTTTCACTTCATTTTTTACCGATGATGAAGATTGATCAAGCTTGTTTGAGTTTCTTCTTTCTTTTCCAGACAGGGTAGGAATAATTCCTGCCAGAGATAAGATTCATAACTTGCTTCGTTTAGGCTCTAGCTTAAAACAAAAGTATAAAACAAATGCTGTTTTCACAACCAGCTCAGCCTGAAAGGAAATAAGTTACTACGAAAAACAGGGTCACTAGTTGCAAACCATTTTAAAATCCCGCAGAACTATGTTTCCTTTTCTATTATATTTTCTCAGGAAATTCAGTGTGTGAGGTCATGGTGTGCCTTCACTGATAATATTTTGGCATATATGTGTAAAACAAGTGAATAAACAAGGATACACATGTTAACTTACTGAAAAACTCACGGGAGTTATTTGCATGTCGGGAAAGAAACTCTGTTATGTCAGTTACAGACGTCTCCCCTTCATATAAAATGACTTTGTTTCTCTCGGCTGGAAAGAACACCACAGAAGGATACACTTCTCTCTGCAACGTTACATATTCATAGAGCGAGTGAATACTAGAACCAATAGAACAAACCAGACTAGAATCAGACAAGCTATCATGAGAAGTACCTGATTTACTGAGTTTAGGATCAAGCTGCAATCATTCAACGTGCAGTCCATTAAGTAGATCAATGGAGATTTTAGATTCTTGCCATTAGTTGGTGTCTCTGCTTCAGAACAGAAGACAATGTAAGAAAATTTGAATACATGTCTATTTCACTTTCCGTATAAGAATACATCCAGGGCAGGACCAGATACTAGTCATTCTAAGTCACATGGTAATAAAGATTCAACTACCTGATTTACGAAGCCTTTGATTGTTCTTGGATTCTCCTTGTATAATCGCTTTATAATCCTTTAGTGATCGGTATACTTCACGCATAGCTAGCTCCATCCTCTGACAAAAGCCACACCAGTTATTGCTAAAAAGGACCAAAACGTCCTGGCACAAAGGACAGGCGGCCTTCTCTCCACTGGATTGATTCCATGCCTGAACCATATGGGAGAACGTATTGACTGTGATACGCGGAATAGAAACCGCCTCGTGAAAATCCAGGTTAACAAAAGGTGGGACTGTAGCTTCCTTAGGCTTTTGAATAGTAGATTCAGACCGTGTATATGGTGATAGACTTCCATTGAGATATCCATGAAGAAAGTCGACCAGTGACGAATAGCTGACTGCTAACTCATCTTTAAGGACATAGTGCTGTTCTAAAGCAGGATCAATTATTACTGCTGATGGAATCTTCACATCACCAGTCAGACCCCTAAGCAATGCATAGTTTGCGTCAGAGAAAAAAAATGAACCCGTGAAACTATGCACTACATCTTCCTTCGATTCCCTGTTCAACGATACCTTGATCTCTTCTTCAACATTTTCTGTTTTATAAACCCCAGCCTTATCACTTTCCGCCATTACTAATCGTTCACTTCTGTTTGTAGAAACCTGCTCTCTATCATCTTGGGAAGATGATTCGCTTTCAGAAGGTTTCATTTCGTCCTTTTCTTCAGAACTCATACCGACCCTGTTCTGCACATCTCCTTCTCTAGGGTGAAGAGAATTTTCACCGGTACCTTCTGCAGAAGATGAAGATGTGTCTTGACCAGGTATAACTTCTTGTGATGGTAAAGCATCTAGTAGTTTTATGTGCACATCATCGGATAATAGACGGAAACCAACATCTTTAGCAATCGAGCTTAATTTTTTTTCTTTTCTTCTGTGGACCAGGTTTGTCAGTAGCTCCTGCAAGGAACTGCTTTCCAATCCTGAAGCTATAGTATCTAGGGCTACATTTTTATCCCCATCCATAATCACAAAAGAGACCTTATTCTCTAGCTTAATCGTTTTAAAATTTCGGGCAGTTTTCTGAAGTGACACGGACCCCGATTCTTCATTAGCCTGGCTAACAGAGTTCTCAGAGTGAATATCAATCCCCCAGTTTATTATGTCAGACACTTTATGCTGTGCAGCTACCTCGCGGAAAGCACAAAGTGCTTTCATACTCTTCTTTCTATCTTCCAAGGAGCCACTTGATCTATCCACAAAAAGAATAACTGACGGTTTATTTGCAGGCAAAGATGACTCATGGTCCTGCTGGTTATCCTCCAGCTACATGAGAAAAACAAAGAGGTTGATGTATTTGAAGGCACAATGAGCAGTTTTAAATGGTTGGAATTATGGGTAGCTGGAAATATAGTAAATTAATAAATTAATGAAACGAACAGAAATGCAAGTACAATATCAAACAACATAGAGATCTTGCTTTGATGAAAAATGTCCGTCTTCTGTTATAGATATACTGTGACTAGAGTCAGGAGTACTACAACATCAGTTTAACAAAGGTCACTACAAGTACAAGCAAAACCATATAAAAAAACCATCTCTAATCACACAACACCCTGACAGATAAAATAACAAAGAGAAGCTTTATACAGTAAACAAAATCCAAAACCAGATTACGATTCATGTGGAAGCAAAATCTCGAGTTATATATGTTACTTCATGATTTTCTACTTTTCTTCTAACATCTCTTCTGAAATGAAAGTCCACTGTGTCCTTTATATTGTCAGATTTCAAGTAGTTTAAGTTACAGACAGTGGTTTCTATCAATAAATATAGCAAGCAAGCAAACGATCACATTTAGCAAGTTACACACTCACTTAGTAACAAGTAATTCTCCTCAACAAGTAGAATAAAGATACCTGAATATGCAAAATTAACTAAAACATATGGACATAAAAAGAATCATACCTCTGAGACTATGGGATTTTCCATCTTTAAGAGTCTCTGAATGTCATCCCCGGCCTTGAGAATTTTTGAACAGTGTGGACATCCTGCCAGTTGAAGGACCGCTGTCCACGAATCAGATTCTCCAACAGTAAATGGTGGAGCCAATGATTTTTCTGTGACCAGACCAAATTTTTGCCTCTCAGTAGGCAGAGAAAACTCTTTTGCGGCGGCAATCAATTTCGAGAGGAATGAACTGAATTGCTTGTACTGTTCATGGTTACATGTCTGTCCAGAACCCCCATTCGCTCTGTCATTCTCCTGCAAAGCAGCAGTATCATTGACATAGCTAAAATCCTCAAGCCAAGGAACTCTACCAAATCCACTTTGGAGTCTACACATCAATTTCCAATTGTGCATGGTCTGCTACTAGGGCACGAAGAAAATTGCACTTTACGGAGGCAATACACAAACAGTAAACATATCAAAAAGGTCTAGACATAAAAGTGAGAATCTACCAGCCACCTTCTCGTTAATTTTTCCTCTTAGCTTTAGCACTCGGTCAGTTTCTGTTTTCTTGGAGAAGTTTCCTGCAAAAGAAGGCACCAGAATGTCCAAAGAATCAGCAAACATTCCAGCTTTCGATAAACAGAACTAAAGATCCTGCGCCATTATTAAAGAACCAAATGCATATCAGGAGAACCGATGCATTACTGGGAGAAAGTAATCAAGTGACAGTAAAATATAAACAATTTGATAGATTCTTAGCCTTACACCATAAGAGACTAATCTCATGGTAATATTAATAGACTAGAAAAGAAATGGCATACTTGCTTGAGATTAGAGATGTTAGATGGAAAAATTTATACTCTTAAGAAGTAATACGCAACAGAGTTCACTCACCTTAACATAGTACTAACTTAATGTATCAGGAATTCAAGAAAAACTCTTTGGAAATCAAATCACATAATAAACATAAAAGATCCAGAATCAACTCACCATGCCAAAGGTTATCTTCAGTTACATTCCTCTTCAACTCAGACAGAAGTGTACTTGTCCATCCACAAAATTCATACAGAATCAAAGCCTTGTCAGATGATTCAACAAAATCTCTCAAACTCTCTGGAGACTTCAAATGACTAAGAGGGAGTTCTTCAGGAGGAGATGTCAGATAAGGACGAACAGACGACAATATATTTGAGGCTCGGAGCTTCCCACGATAATTATAAGGCACACTATGGTGATAGTACAGAATCGTAATCTCGTTGGAAGCACCAATGGCTTGTGCTAACACCTTCTCTGAGTTTCTGTACACAACCATCAACTTCAACGAGCTATACTCCTCACTAGTATGAACCAGCTGAGTTATTTCATTTTTAAGGGATCTTGATTCACCACACCCTAACAAGATGAGCAATGAAACCAATCAGAAAACAAATGAGATAGTGAAAGCAACTCCACGTGGAGGTCCTGAGATTTATGGGGCTTCCAATTACGGATTGAAGCTAAATGATCAACACAATGTATATTTTTAAATCAATTTAGAGCCAATGATAACCACATCTTGCTATCTATGCATCACGCCTCAGAGTTTTCAATTAATGGGAATGATGATTTGAGCAAGAAGCTTCGAGACATTGATACGGAAACTATGCACAGGTACGCGAGAAACAGAGACAAGGAGGGATAGGTACATGGAGCGGTGACGAAGAGGAGGATGTGAGGGTGGAGACGGATCTGAGACGAGAAGTTTTGCTCCGTGAGGATATCCCATTCGCCATGACCGTTTGACGGAGGAATGACAGATACGAAGGCCAGGAGGAGAAGGAGGAGGAGAGACGGAGTTCTCATCGGGACACCGCTACTCACTCAGTCGTCGCGTCTTTTTCCTTTTCTCGTCGTCGTCCGTGATTCGATTTTATTGGTTAGTTCGGTTTAATAGAACAAATTGATCTTAGAGATCGCATTTTACCGGTTCGGTGGAGAAGATATGTTTGCCACGTGTATAATTTGATTGATGTTTATTTTGTTTAGCAGCGGTAGGCTTTCGGGTTTCAAGATTCAAATCAGTTATTTCGGATTTGGGGTATTTGGTATAGGGCTCTAGAATATGTTTGTGTAGTTTTAAATATCGGATCAGGTTTAGATATTTTTAGTTCGGATTCGAATAGATTTTGAAAAAATATTTTTCATCATTCAAAATTCACAGTTAACTTAATTGGTTATTTAATAGGTTAAATACATACTAGTTGGCCTGGGCATATTTCCCGGATCCGAAGATCTGAACCGGTACCGATCCAAAAAATCGGGTTTCGGGTCGGATCCGGATATAACGAAATACCCGACTGGATATGTTTTTATTTATGTTTCGGATACCGGGTCGGATCGGGTATTACCCGAGATCCGAATAATTATTCGAAACTATCCAACTCTTATCTCATTAAGGCATTAAACATAGATTCACATGGTACTTCTCTTGTACATGTCTGAAGTTCTTGTGATCGTACTTTTTTTTTAACTAGGTGAAATGCTTTTAGCAATATACCAAATGTTGTTGGTCTTCTTTTTATACATTTTCTTATAGATTTATTTCGAACTTTCAATTATTTTTTAAGTATCGTAGCTTCTTAAAGTGATGGGTTGATATCTTTGATTGAAATAAGATTTGTTGTTTGTTTGAAATTTGTTTAAGACTTGTTCTATTTGGTTTTAGAATTCTCTCATTTATTTTTTACTCTAAATGATTCGGGTAAATCGGATTAGAAACAAGTATTTTTGGTTATGATCGGGTAAAATTAAGAGAATCCGAACCGGAACCGGATTTTTTTCGGTTACTTCGGATATACCCGAAACTATCCGGATCCGACAGGTACCGAACCGAATCTGATCCGAAATTTTGAAATACTCGATCGGATCCTATTTTGCCATATCCAAAATATCTGATATCCGAAATACCCGATCCAAACCCGATCCGGTACCCGAATGCTTAGGCCTACCTACTAGGTTTGAAAACAAAATTTTGAAAATTAAAAAAAACACTAATTTAATTGATGTTGTGAAAATTTGAATACAATTTTGTTAATACATGAAACAAAAAAAATGAGTAGAAAATTACTTTGTTCTCAATAATATGTATATTATATGATTTAAACTATGTACAACATTATAAATATTTTGGATAAAATAAGAGAAATAAACTAGAAACTAGATTCTGACCCGCCCTCAAGAGGGCGGGTATATTTTTTGTTTTAATTTTTTTTACCTAATATAATTAATATGTTTGTTTGTTTGTATAATCATATTTTTGCGTTGCTATTTATTTTTTGTCTCAATTTGAAATGTAAGTTATGGAATTAAAGTCACTCGGAAGTTTTAGTTATTTAAAAGTCTCGGCTACTTAGGAGTTTACAATGAAAGTTAGTCAATATGTATCCAGCGTACAAATTAGTTATTGTTATGTAATTAAATAAATATATTTGAAAGTAAGTTATAAATCTTATGACTCATTTTTTAATTTTAAATATAACTAAATTTTTGAAGACTCTAAATCATTCTGACCCGTATTATGATTTTGTTTATTTAATGCATCGTTAAATTTATTTCATACTGATTTTATTTTTAATATTTTAGTTTAAATAAAATATTCATATTTTTTACCCATTCTGTATTGATAAAATTCATTTTTGTGTGTTTTTAAAAAAAATTCCCGTTCTGTATTGATAAAATTCATTTTTGTGTGTTTTAAATAAATCTGCAATTTTATTCAATTTAGTGTATCTGATTTATTTTTTTTATTTTAATGGAACTATTTTTAAGAATTTGAAACACCAGACCCGCATTTTAATCAGTTGTTAATTAACTTGATTTTATTTTAGTGGTTTATTTTTAATAAATATTAAATTAATTTACTTTATTATATATTTGTAGGCAATTTAAACGTTCTTACTATTCACATATTTATTTAACTTACAAAAATTTCCTTCCCGATTAGTAGGCAAGTTAAATGGTTGTTAGATCCCGAAAATATATTTTATATGGTCTAGATTATTTGGAAACAAATTGTAAAAACAAAGTAACATATTTTTAGTTGTCCCCTACATATTCACATCTTTATTTAATTGTTGTTTAATGTTTGATAAATTAAGATATATTAATATAATTATCAGGGTAGTGGCCCCCGATTGCTAGCCGTGATAATGCGGTAGTTAGATTCCAAAATTTAATTTTTTTACAGTTATTATATAAAAAGGTAATACAGTTATCATATTAAAAAGTATTTTTTTTGTTGAAAATAATAGTTGGACACAACTAATATCAATGAGGAATGATCCAAATTTAATAGTATTGATTAGATATAAGCATTATTTCATATTCGATTTAGACCGGCGATTGAACCGATAAACCTGATTGTAAATTATATATTTAGTAGATGTCTTTGATTATTAGTTATAATATCATTTGAAACTTTAATAAGATATATAGATTTTCATCGTTTGAAACTTTAATAAAATAATTTACAAAATGAGGAGATACATGTAAAATATTTTAATTTTTTGTTTGTTTTTGTTTATGCTACATAAGTTAAATCTTGTTGATAATAATACATTGTTTTACTTGAGCATGATTTTATATTCTGCTAAATAGGTTAAGTAGGATAAAACTATCTTTTTGAAACTCTTTTAAAATAGGATAAGTTGTATCGACCTTCATTTTTCTATAATAACAATAACTACCGAAAGAGTAACGTGGCGTAGTTGAAATAACACACACATCCGTTCCTAAAACCCGGTTCGAAACGCTCCCCTCTTTTTTTCAATTTTTTTTGTTTTTCTTTTACTGATGGCATAATCGTAATTTTATTATCTTCTTCCCCGATAGAATTAGGTTTCGCAGAACAGTGTTTTACAACCGCCATTGTTTTTCTTATAAAATCTATCACTTTTTAAGCGTTTTTGTTGATTTTTATGTTTAAATCTTGCAGATTTCACATATAATACCGGATTTTAACTTCTAAAAACCAAAAAGGTAAAAACAATTGATGATTCCGAGTTGAAGAAACAGCCATGGTTAACAATAACAAATAGTGTACATTAAAAGATGCCAAAAAAGTGTATACTGAACCTAATTCGAACAAAGAGCAGTCCAATTTAGTGGCCATCTACTCTTTCTTTTGGTTTTTGAGAAATGTACTCTTTTTATATTCTCCAAGTTCTTATACTTTTTCAATTACCGTAACTATTTCCATATCGGATGATCATGCGAAATTATGTGTAGGATCAAAAACCACTAATCCAACTGGTTTATGCAGGAAAAAAATAATTGTTTCTGTTATAGAAAAATAGAACGTGGTTAGTGTTAGATATAAATATATAATAGATGCAGTTATATAAAAATCAGTTTTTTTTTAAAACATAGTTGGACAGAACCTTTTATCAATCGGTCAAACTGCTGTTTTAATAGAATAGATATAAGGCAATATACATATGTTCGGTTATCTTCGGATATCCATTCGGGTTCGGATATTCAATCTCTCCTAACTCAATATCCATTCGGTATTTTCTATTGCGATTTGGATTTTGATTCTATTTTTTGGATTGGGTTCTGCTTCGGATTCGGATATGGGGTAAAAGGCCCCGCCCTATTATTTAGTCAACTCGGCTTCAACTGGGAGTTTCGCTGGACCTGAGTCAATTGTTTTTTTTCCGTCAATATACAGACTTAATTAAGACTCTGTAAACCATCCAGGTAATTTTGTATCCATGTGAACAACATATGACGATTGTTGCCTAGCACTTCTTGCCAGACTGTCCGCCTTGACATTCGTTGTTCTGGGGACATGTATAATCTCTGAGTGATTAAAACTCCTCCTCAACATCTTGATTTCTTCTAGGTAATTTGCAAACGCAGGCCACTCCTCCGGTTCAGAAACCATCTTCACTAAACATTTATATGGGTTTATCTTATATAAATCCTAAATTGTTACAACAACTTACAAACATATTTTATATGTAATCTATCTATCTTTACCAGTGATAGATTGTGCAGGGAAGTTGATGATTCTGTGGGTGGTGTCATCCAAGAGTCTGAAGGGGTGAGAGACCAAGCATTGTGCCTCCAGATGATTCTGGTGAAAGCTATAGATCTGATTGCGTGATTCATGGTGGTTGTTGCACAACAGGCAGGAACGATCGATCTGTTAAGGTGGTTGTGGAACAAGATACATACATGAACAATTTTAATGAAGCGAATGGTTAATAATGGTTGGGAGCATGTGCTCAAAGCTTTCCAGTGGAGATTGTTTGTTCATAAGGTGAGTATGTAATGAAGTTGATGAATTGGTATATTGAACAGTTGCTCAAAGCTTTTCCATAACCAGACTATATTAATCATATTTGTCGCATGATTTGTAAGTAAAATTTGCGTTGGAGTCATAAAGAACGGGTTCCAACTTGCTCGGTTTACAAAAAGGTGAGTTATGATTATCTCTTATATACTAAAGCATAAGTTATTTTACTAATCAAAATTTGACGTGTGGAAAATACTATAACAACAAAATAAAATTTGATTGAAATAAAACAATTTATCAGTTGTTAAAGAAAAGAAGAAAAAAAAAAGAATTGTATCTTCAATTCCTGATTTTCAGCACATATATCCTAAGTTTTCAGAATTATTCATCCACATTCAAATTCAAAACCAATTGACAATTTTTAAAACTGTTTTTTCCTTCTCTATAATTTTGATGTACTGTATTTTAATATTATTATTTTTTAATATTAGATTGACCACTGTTCTCCACTCTTTACTACTTTTCTTTGATTTATTCATTAATATTCCTATTGTTGAAACAAATTATTTCAGCATTCACTACTGCAATTGAGTTCAACTCTAAAACTATTGTCGGATGTATCATGAAACTTGCATTTCTAAATCCAAAGTTAAAATTATTTTAACTTAATTATTGCTGAAAATTCATTATAATTTAATAAAAAGCAAATTAAAGCTGTAAAATTTAATCTTATAAATTTAACAAAGTATCAAAATAATTAATGTGGGGTAAATTTAAATGTGTGCTTTTAAAAATGATGCTAGGAAAATTAACATAAAATATCAACACAATAGTTATTTTAAACGGTAAGAAAACTAAAAGCAAACTTATTAGATTTATCGTATTAAAATTTACATTAAATTAAATTAAGTATATTTTATTACAAAATTATTGAACAAAATTAATGGATCAAATAAATTATTCGTAACTATATCTTATATTTTTATTTTTTTAAAAATTTTGTAAACATGTATCCATTTTATAATGATATATGTTTTATTCCTTCAACTGCTTTGTTTAATGCAAAAACCTCTAACATTATGTGTCACTGTTCACATAATAGAATATATGATAATTGATTAAATAATTTTAGAAACAATAAATTAACATGTGCGCAGTATAGGTGGTAATACTAGTAATTTAATAAAACTGAAAGAAATTATTATAGTTAAATTATTAATATAAAAATTATTAATATGATATACATGTAAACTAAGTGTTTAGCCCGCACATGCGGGCTTAATTATCTTTAAGTCAATTTAAAATATCATCAAAATAAATGATTATTTGCATTCAAAAAATTTGAACTAAAACATTAAACTTTTTTACATGATAAAGTTATTCACAGATTAAAAAAATCTATTTTTTTCCTTTAACTTTGCAAAATTTGAAGTCTATTTTATTTCTTATTAATTGATGAAAATATAGAAATCTATCTTTCAATTTGAATAATTGAATGGATAAATATTCATTCAAAAATTGATCTTACAGAAATAATAATATTAGTTTGGATAATAATACAATATATTTGAATTTATTTTTATTTTTGTCAAACACGTATTTTCTTTCTTTTTGAATGATATTTTATTTTATTATGATTAATTCATGTTTAAGGTTTAAGTATATAAAATATAAAATAAATTTAATTTAACGTGTGAGTTCAGAGGCAAAAAAATATTTCACAAATATATTTCATTATATTCTTTTAATTTGAATATAATTACATATTATAAATTTTCAATTTTCTCTGTTCAATTATATACAACTAAAAATTTCACTTTATGAATATTTTTTTTATGTTTTTTCTGTTTTTATTAAAATATATTTTTCCGATAACAACAATATATATAGGAATATATTTTTACTTTATTTTTAAATATGTATATATAGATTATGGATAATTCTTATCATTATTATTAATTTAAATTATTTATCTAATCAAATAAGTGTTAAATTCGTTTTTATTTTTGGTTGATTTATATATTTTATGCATTAAGGGTATAAACAATATTAACCGCTCTAACTTTTAACGTGAGAGCTCCGTTGCGAAAAAACACTTCGCAAATAATAGTATAGATCGGGCAATGGTAATACATTAAAAAAAGTTAAACCGTAGAGAATGGGATGTGGATATATCTCTATAATATTATTTGAGAAGTCAATTTCTTACGTGTCGTACTCACGTTAACTCTCGCGATGGTTAATTACATAGATACCCTTAATGAATTGTTAGATTTTAAGATTATTATTAATTTTTTATTTAGTTTCGTTTTACCTTTTTCCAAATAACATATATAATAAAAAGGAAATATTTCTAAAATTTTTTAAAAAAATTAAAAACGAAAATATATGTATATAATATGACTTTATTAAAAAGGAAATTCACAAAATAGTAATACCCCCATTAATATATATTTTAAAATAACATAAAATATAATTTCAAAATAATAAAATATATATTTGTTCATGAACAACCAAAAATTTATCAGTTACACTTTATTTTCTAATATTTTTTTAGAAATCAACATATAGTTTGATAAATATTATGCAAATACATGTACTTTAAAGCGATAAATAAAACTAATTTGATTTGACTTAACTAAAATAAAGAGTAAATAAATATTATGAAAATACATGTATATTTAAGCAATAAATAAAACTAATTTGATTTGATTTAACTAAAATAAAAAGTTATTATGCTTCAATTTTAATTTAAAATATATTTAACTCAATATACTCACAAAATGAATGACTCGACTAATCTAATTATTTCCAAAATTAAACATCTAACTACAATATGAACATATAATTTTATAATAATAATAATAATTTATTTAATTTATACATATAAATTAGAGGTTGACTCAAAGTATATTTAAAAGAAAAATAAAATATTAACCAATTACAATTTAATTCTTTTTTAGAATTTATATATATGCATGAGACTTCAAAATATTATCATTATATTCATTTATGTAATTTTGAATCAAACACTTCAGCTTATTATTTATTTCCTTTTAAGCATATTATATATTAAATTATATTTAATTTAACTATAATATATTTACATATCTAAGAATATATTTACATATCTAAGACAATAACCAACCGAAATAAAAATAAAAAATAATCAAAGTTTTATTCTATTTAGAATAAAAATTTTTATAGCTGAATTTCAAAATAGATATTATCCAATATACCAAATTGATAACCAAACCGACTATTGATCCAAAAAATAATTAAACTGACAATAATATATCTAAAGTCATATAGAATAATATAATATTTGTTAATATAAATTATACATATAAATTGATTCAAAACTAAAACTAAATATCAGTCAGTTATTATAAAATTTTACTTTATAAATATTCATACCCGTGCATAAGCACAGGAAAATCACCTAGTAATATTTAAGAAAAAGTCCAACCAAGCATGAATAGATTAATTAGGTTTTTGAGTCTTCACCTATTACGGAGAAAAAATCAACAGCAGGTTCTTCGTTACATAGCGATCTAACTACAGAGTTTCTTTTACGGTTGCATGTCAGAAGCTTTGTTTATCAATCACCACCGATCCAACGTTTCATCAAGTCGTTTGGAACTACACAGCCCAGTCTTTTTCTCTGTTCAATAAAAGGTTACAATATATTTGTTACTTCGATCAGGTCTTAGTCTTCTTCTCAGCCTATTCATCCTTATCCTATGAAAGTTCCAGGAGAACATTGTTACTTCCCCCATATAGATTCTATGCAAGGTTTGATCTGCATTGTAGATGTAGGCTCCCTCAAGCCCCTAGTTTGGAACACTACCATGGGCAATTATTAGTTTTACCCAAACCCAAAATGAGCTCCAAATATATGAACTTGTTGTTAGGATAGGATCCAATCGAAGGTAAACACAAAGTAGTGTGCCTTCCCCATAGAAAAATATGCTACGTCAGCCGAGTTTTTACTTTGGGATCATGGCAAGAATCATGGAGGACCGTCAAAACTAACTTTGAGCATAGTGTTGCCTTTGCTTCGGGTCGATATATTATCTAGCTTGTTAGTCAAGGGTATGATATGGTTGTAATGAGCTTTGATGTGAGACCTGAAATATTCCATATGATAGAACCACCCTCAAGTGTTCATAGGGATGTGATGATTCATGGTGGTTGTTGCACAGGAGGTAGGAAGGATCAATTTGTTAGGGTGGTTGTGGAACAAGATATGGATCATGTCCATGGCTTAATCTGCATTGTAGAGTTAGTCTCCTGGAAGCCTCTAGTTTCGAACCCTACCATGAGACAATTATTAGTTTTATCCAAACCGAAAATGAGCTCCACACATATGAACATGTTCTCAGGATACGATCCAGTTCAAGGTAAACACAAAGTAGCGTGCCTTCCCAATAGAAAAACATGCTACATCTGCCGAGTTTTTACTTTGAGAATAGGGAAAGAATCATGGAGGACCGTCAAAACTAACTTTAAGCATAGTGTTGAAGCATTTTCTTCTGTTCGATGCATCTATAGCATGTAACCGTCAAGGGTATGATACCTTTGTAATGAGCTTTGATGTCAGATCTGAAATATTTCATATGATATAACTACCCTCCAATATTCATTCGGATAACTTACGAGGGGAGATTAGCTTGCATTGATGAAAAAATGATAAGAGATTGTGGAGTTTGGAGGATGCAAAAGATAAATACAAGTGGTCGTTTCAAGACTTTCTCTCACCTTTATACAAGATGTTTGAACTACAAGGTTCTACTCATGCTGGTGAGTTTATTTATGTTTTCAGGACTGCGAGGAAAATCAACTATGCCATCGACATTGACAGAATACCGCGACAATAGGTCAGGATCCAACCAAAAGTGACAGTGATACGAAATTTCTTGAATATTGTTGCAGTAGTTCACATCCAAGTGGGGCAGTCTTGCGACACCCTTGATGAGCTAGGAATGTTTTACTCTCATGGTTTATTTTAGAACGGATAATACCTCATTCTCAAACCACAATAGTGGCACCAATTTTACATGAGAGACTAATCGATTGCCCAGCAACCGAGAGAGGATACCAACCGGTGGGGGTCACCTTGACAGCACCAAGAATTTTAACAAAGCGAGGGCGCCGACATGTGTGCCTACCAATGTCGGGAAAATCAAAATAGAACATACGATCTCAAGAAGGGACAGTGAGGCCTTTGGGAACAACACTACCTAAGGTAGTATAGAAGAAGGTATTGAGTTAACAAAGATCCAAAAAAACAAAAATGGAAAACACAAAGAATCTATGCATAGAAAGCTACACTAACAGTAATTTAAATATACCATAAGATTTTAGATGTTGTTTCTTCTTCACGGCTCTTGCCACCGCCCTGTACCATACTGCTTCAGCCATTTCACCTGGATCTGGAACTGTTTCAAGATTCTCTATAGAGTCATAGGCTGCTTTATATTTACGTTGTACAAACTATGACCCATATAAAACAGCATCAGATATCGTAGTTTTTTTTACTTTTAAATGGTCTGTAGATCACATGATTCTCATGGATATATTTTATGTTTGCTTATAGAAACAAAGCGGCTTTGCTATCAAACTATGACAATGTGATATGAAATTTGTTCACTTACTTATATTGATCATATGGGTTCGATAGAGTTTTTTCTCTTTTTAATGGTTTGGTAAATAGAAGGTTGATAATGTTTGTTTGTTTCCCAGACGGGTTTTTTCCTTAACATGGTGAAGTTTATACATTGAGTGGGGGTTATTGGTTCTAGGATTTTATAGATTTAGAAATCCTTTTTGGATTTTGAATTTTTTGACAAATCCACACATTTTATAATCAAATACGTAAATTTCAGAATCAATGAAATAAATTTCAAAATCAATATAATTGAATTATTAGAAATCAACGAAATGAATTTGTGATAAACGCAGCTTTGTAACAAAATAAAATATATATAAAACTACAAGATATGGTTTATCATTTTCTATATCTTATGTTATTATGATAACATTAAATCTCTCACATACTTGTTATTATTGTCGTTCTCACTTGATTGGCATATTATGTTTGTTGTTTTTCAGTTCCAGTAACTTCCTCAAGATCTTCTTCTTCATCAAAACTTTTTTATTCAGAAAAGTTATCGATTCATTAGAACTTTTTAAAAAGACTACACGTAAACTAACACACAAATATTCTCTCCGTTTGTGTCTTATAAGAAAAAGGGGATGCACATTAAAAATTAAAAATCGAGATTTGAATATATCAAAAACTCTTAACATTTCTCAGAAAACATGATGATGGTAAACAACTCTTTGTCATTTATGGAGTAGAATCTCCAGAAAACATTTGTAGACCAAAACTCTTATGAGAGATCTTTGGTAAATTTTTATTGGTTTGTATATTTTAGTGGATTTGAAAATACAAATCAAATATAATGTTATTGGTTCTATGATTTTAAAATCCCTATTCAAATTCATTGTTATTGGTTCTATGATTTTAAAATCTATATTCAAATTCATTGTTATTGGTTCTATGATTTTAAAATCTTTATTCAAATTCATTGTTATTGGTTTTATGATTTTAAAATAGATTTTAAAATCAGGCGTTATTCAATAATAGTGATTTGCTTGAGGATTTGATTTTAAAATAGATTTGAGTGGATTTGTGAGTTAAAAATACAAAGAAGCAAATACTGAGTTAAACCTTGTTATTTTGATAGTGTATTATTGATTTTCTTAATAATTGTTTTCTTTCCCCAAGTTTTACGTACATATTATCCATGTTTCTCTAATAATTAGCAAATACTAATATATTAACCAACCATCTCTAACTTAGTTTTACGTACACGTAGACGTTAATATAAAAATTTACCAAAGATCTCTCATAAGAGTTTTGGTCTACAAATGTTTTCTGGAGATTCTACTCCATAAATGACAAAGAGTTGTTTACCATCATCATGTTTTTCTGAGAGAAATGTTAAGAATTTTTGATATATTCAAATCTCGATTTTTAATTTTTAATGTGCATCCCCTTTTGCTTATAAGACACAAACGGAGAGAATATTTGTGTGCTAGTTTACGTGTAGTCTTTTTAAAAAGTTATGACGAATCGATAACTTTTCTAAATAAAAAAGTTTTGATGAAGAAGAAGATCTTGAGGAAGTCACTGGAACTGAAAATCAACAAACAGAATATGCCAATCAAGTGAGAACGACAATAATAACAAGTATGTGAGAGATTTAATGTTATCATAATAATATAAGACATAGAAAATGATAAACCATATGTTGTAGTTTTATATATATTTTCTTTTGTTACAAAGCTGCGTTTATCACAAATCCATTTCATTGATTTCTAATAATTCAATTATATTGATTTTGAAATCTATTTCATTGATTCTGAAATCTACGTATTTGATTCTAAAATGTGTGGATTTGTCAAAAATTTCAAAATCCAAAAAGGATTTCTAAATCTATAAAATCCTAGAACCAATAACCCCCACTAACGTCTACGTGTACGTAAAGCTAAGTTAGAGATGTTTGGTTAATATATTAGATGGTGTTATTCAATCATGTATTTTAAAAAAGTTTAAATCTAAACACAATCCACTGTTATTCAATTGATGATTCTAAATTCTATTTTAAAATTCAATGTTATTCAATCTAAGATTGAATTTTGGGTTTTAAAATCTGGTGTTATTCAACTTTTAAGGATTTTAAAATTCTTTGTAATATAAATGGATTTCAAATCATCAGTGATGGATTCTAATGAATAAATGATTAAACTCAAAATCCAAGGGATATTGCAGAGATTTTAGAATCCATCAACTTTAACAATTTAGTATTTGCTTATTATTAGAGAAACATGGATAATATGTACGTAAAATTTGGGGCAATAAAACAATTATTAAGAAAATCAATAATACACTATCAAAATAACAAGTTTCAACTCAATATTTGCTTCTTTGTATTTTTAACTCACAAATCCACTCAAATCTATTTTAAAATCAAATCCTCAAGCAAATCATTATTATTGAATAACGCCTGATTTTAAAATCTATTTTAAAATCATAGAACCAATAACAATGAATTTGAATATAGATTTTAAAATCATAGAACCAATAACAATGAATTTGAATAGGGNTGCTTCTTTGTATTTTTAACTCACAAATCCACTCAAATCTATTTTAAAATCAAATCCTCAAGCAAATCATTATTATTGAATAACGCCTGATTTTAAAATCTATTTTAAAATCATAGAACCAATAACAATGAATTTGAATATAGATTTTAAAATCATAGAACCAATAACAATGAATTTGAATAGGGATTTTAAAATCATATAACCAATAACATTATATTTGATTTGTATTTTCAAATCCACTAAAATATACAAACCAATAACACCCTCTGAGTATTCTAAAGCCTTTTTGGAAAGTTGCTTGCATATTACATCTTTTCGTAAGAATAACTTATGTAATTGGTTGAGGGGAGATGAATAAAAGGTAATCGCATGAAGAATCACAATTTGGCATATAGAACACACAACACTTGAGACGGTACTATTATAATTTTGACTGAATTTTTGATGTAGTTGAAGCTTCTAGGGATATAATTAGTGATCTTTTGATTTTAAGAATATCCAAAAAAATATGATAATCTTATTTAGTTTTTAAGAATATCCAAAAAAATATGATAATCTTATTTAGTATAAGTCTACCTAAGATTGATGTCTTCTTAAATTCGTTGAGATCTCTATAGATCTGCCGAAATCTATACTATTATTTAAGAAGTAAATTTGCTTAGTTGTCATGTTCTCCATAAGTTTAAGTAATTTTATTTATTTATCATATTTATATTATTATATATCATTTATTTATAAATAAAACGGTTTATATGAATATATCATATTTTAGAAAATAAGATAATTCTTGTGAATTATGTTGTTATCTAGAAATATATTTTAAGAATTATCTTATTATCTAGAAATATATTTTTATATATAAAAATTTAAAAGATAATTCTTATGTATTATGTTGTTATGTTGAAAATATATTTTTCTATTATGAAACTTAAAATTAAGATATAAAAATTATATTATTAATAATTAAATTCATATTTTAGAAAATAAATTAGTTGTCATGTTCTCCATAAGTTAGGTAATTTTGTTTATTTATCATATTTATATTATTATATATAATTTATTTATAAATAAAACGAATGTATATGAATATATCATATTTTAGAAATAAGATAATTCTTGTGAATTATGTTGTTATCTAGAAATATACTTTAAGAATTATCTTATTATCTAGAAATATATTTTTATATATAAAAATTAAAAAGCTAATTCTTATGTATTATGTTGTTATGTTGAAAATATATTTTTCTATTATAAAACTTAAAATTAAGATATAAAAATTATATTATTAATAATTTAATTTATATTTTAGAAAATAAGTTAATTCTTATGTATTATGTTGCTATCTTGAGAATATATTTTCTATTATAAAATTTAAAATTAACATGTAAAAAATCTATACTATTATTTAAGAAGTTAATTTTGATAATTTTGATAATTTATCATAATTTCTATAATTGTATATATAATTTATTATATATTTAAAACAAATTTATATTACTGCTATCAGATTCTTAGAAAATAAGATATTTCTTATGTATTAAGCTGTTGTCTTGAAAATATATTTTTCTATTATAAATTTAAAATTAAGATATAAATAGTTGTAGTTATTCTATAATTGAAATAATTTTACACTAATAATATATACTTTTATAAAATAAAGTAATTCTTATGTATTATGTTGTTATCTTAAAAATATACTTTTATATTATATAATTTAAAAGTAAAATAGAAAAATTATCTATTATAAATTAACTATAAATCATCACTCAAGAAAAAATATTTAAAAAGTGAATTTGCTGATTGATTAAGTTTTCCATGATTTTAGGTAGTTTTAATTATATGTCTTAATTTTGATAATCTTATATAATTAAATTTTTTTTATTATATTATATTTTTAGAAAATAAATAAATTATGCATTATACTGTTATCTTGAAAATATGTTTTTCTATTATAAATTTTAAAATTAAGATATAAAAATTAATATTAAATATAAATTAAGTAAAAAAATTGTATAAAATTTATAATTAAATATAAATTAAGCTAAATAATTATAGAATAAATATTTATGATGTTTGAGTTTTGTAATTAATAATTATTTGATGTTTGATTTGTACCTTTTGAAAACATAAATAATAACTTATTATGCTGGTTTTTAAACTAATGAAACATCAACTAATAAATATTTATAAGAGAATTATGCCCGCAAGTGCGGGCAAAACACCTAGTTAAACAAGAAACAAAGATAAAACTCTCAACTTTTATTAATTAATCAAAAATTAAAAACAATTCTAGGCTTAATAAACCTATATATATGAAAACCATAAGACCCTACACAAAAGTATAATCATCAAAATTTAAAATAATTAATAAAATGAATAATAAAATATTTAAAAATATTCTAAATACTTATCTAGATCCATAAGATGTGAACCAAACTTTAGCACCGCAAACCTGCTATCATAGTTAATGCAATACCACCAATGATTTGATTAGATGGAATAGCTATCTCTCGGATACATGCAATGCAATACCTTTACCAGCTAGATTCCCTATCAACTTCATCAATGATAGTCATACAGTGAAAAAAAATGCAATTAGTAATGAGCAAGCATTATACGTAGTAAGTTTTGTATGGGTTGTTGTATTGAAACTAAGCTTGTATACTCGACTAACTAATTAAGTGTGAAATGGCGCAGGATGACCATGATTTCCAAATGGAGTAGAAACAAAAATATGGCGTACCTCCTAAGTTTAGTGTTCATTGTTGTGACTAAGAGATGGGTTGATTTTTGTTCGTTGTTGGTGAAATTCCAGCAAAACTCAACGGTCCCAAAGGTGTTTCATTCACCAGAGGTCGCACTTTGTTTGATGAATTTGAAGCTAACGATGACAGGGGAGGCGATAGTTATGGTACCCAAAAGGCTACTTATTAGTCGTCTATGTTGTCCTTGGTTCCATGTTGTAGCCGTTAACGATTATGTATATATTTACACATGCAGCCTAAAGAGTGCGCTTTCCTGTTTCAGAATGACATCAAGCTTTACACGTTTGCTAACAAACTTGCATCCAACTCTGTAATCTGTAGAGGCCAACTGGTCAACGTTCAGGGGAAAAACTGAATAGCACATGTTAATATGGAAACAGGTTCACACTTTGGCTTAGTTTAGTATGTTTTATTGAAACAAAATGAGCAGAAATTCTGCCCAAATAAAAAGATATCATCTCATTCAAAAGACCACATTTGTTGTATTCAATTATTTTGACAACCGTAATATTTTGACACAAATGTAAATTCAAATACTTAACAAAATCAAAATCTCCGAGCAGACCAGCCTAGTATACATAAAATTATGCAAGATTTGCTTTGTAAAACAAAAATTACTACTTTTAAATTATTTCTCTTTGCTTTCCACAGATTTTAAATATAATTGAAAATTTGTATTAAAATAAGATTGTAAATTTATTTTCGGATGTCCCCATTCTTTCAGGAAGAGAAACATTTGTTCCCTACAAATTGATTCATTGATTGTCTCTTATCTCCTCCAGGTCGTGTACTTGAATTGACACACTCACTCTTTAGACCTTGCTTCATCAAACAATTTTCTGTGGCATCTCCTTCATGTTTGTTCTTCTGCCAAAACTTTTTGTTTTACATCTAAGACCAGAACAAAAACATCTTCCCCTTCACCCTGTAGGGCTCGGACCAGATCATCCAAGGAAGGATCCATCTGTGAGGGTGGTTATGTAACAAGACACATACATGAACAATTTTAATGAAATGAATAGTTAATAATGGTTGGGAACAAAGACAATATGGAGATTGTTTGTTCATGAGGTAAGTAACCAATGAAGTTTTTGTTGTTCGTATTTAATTAGTTTATTTTTTGCTGAACTGATATGTTGAACATGTGCTCAAAGCTTTTCCATAACCAGACTATACTAATCATTTTTGTCGAAGGATGTGTATTCGAGTTTGTGCCGAAACATAAAGAACGGGTTCCAACTCTAGCTCGGTTTACAGAAAGGTGGGTTATGATCATAATTTAATAAAACTGAAAGTAAATTATTAATATCAAAATTATTTTACTAATATTGATATATGTAAAGCGGACAAAAAGTTCACTAATGTACATAAAAAGGTAAAACCCTAGAGCAAAGGATGCGTATGTCTAATATTAAGAAAAATTAGGTCGAGAGCAACCTAGGGATTTGAATCTTTACGTAAGATGGAGCAACAAGGTTCTTCGTTACCCAGCGATCTAACCTCAGAGATTCTCTTACGGTTGCCTGCAAGATCTGTTGGGAGGTTCCGTTGCGTGTCGAAGCTTTGGTTATCAATCACCACCGATCCATGTTTCATCAAGTCGTTTGGAACTACTACACCGCCAAGTCTTCTACTAAGTTCAATAAAAGGTTACAATATGTCCTGATATCAGGTCTTACTCTTCTTCACAGCCTATTCTTCCTTATCCAATGGAAGTTCCAGGAAAACATTGTTACTTCTCCTGTATGGAGTATGTGCACGGCTTGATCTGCATTGAAGATATAGACTCACGAAAGCCCCTAGTTTGGAACCCTACCCTGGGACAATTATTAGTTTTACCCAAACCCAAAATGAGCTCCAGACATATGAACGTGTTTTTAGGATATGATCCAGTTGAAGGTAAACACAAAGTAGTGTGCCTTCCCCATAGAAAAACTTGCTACGTCTGCCGAGTTTTTACTTTGGGAACAGGGCAAGAATCATGGAGAACCGTCAAAACTAAATTTAAGCATAGTGTTGAATCCTTTGCTTCTGGTCGATGCATCAAGGGGGTGATATATTATCTAGCATGTAATCGTCAAGGGTATGATACAGTTGTAATGAGCTTTGATGTGAGATCTGAAATATTACATATGATAGAACTACCCTCAAGTATTCAATGGGATGTGCTTATAACTTACAAGGGGAGATTAGCTTGTATTGATGAAATAGATGATAATAGATTGTGGAGTCTGGAGGATGAAACAGATAAACACTACAAGTGGTCGTTTCAAGACTTTCTCTCACCTTTATACAAGTTTTTTTTCCAACTACAAGGCTCCACTCATGCTGGTGAGTTTATTTATGTACCTTTCAACAAATCGTCGTATATTGAATTCTACGATCCGGTGGGAAACAGTTGGAGAAGACTTGAACTTGAAGGAAACTCAGACAAAGAATTTGGACACAGAACTATGAAGGTTTTCCCTAATCACATTGAAAGTCTTATGCCTTTGTAACCCTTATAAAGTCTTGTCTTTGGGACAGTTTGTTGTTCGCTCTTTTTTTCTTGGTTTTCACTGTAAGACTTTTTATATAGCATGAATTTCTCAAGCTGGGAACATTACAAACTATGTTTTGCCTTTCACATGGTCTGTAGATCACATTATTCTCATGGATAGATGATATGTTTGCATATAGAACAAAACGGCTTTACTATCAAACTATGACAATGTGACATGAAATTTGTTCACTTACTTAGATTGATCATATGGGTTCGATAGTTTTTTAGCTTATTAATGGTTGGTAAATATAAGGTCAATAATGTTTGTTTGTTTCCAGCCGAAATTTATCTTAAACATGGGGAAGTTTATACAATGAGTAAACGTATTCTAAAACCTTTTTGGAAAGTTATTTGCATATTGCATTTTCTTGTAAAAATAACTTATGTAATTGATCGAAGGGAACGGAATAACACACAACACTTAACGTTACTAATAGAATTGTGACTGAATCTGATTATAGATGTAATGGTTATGTCTCTCCTATATAAGATAGTGGACTAATTTAACAATACAATACCCAAGTATCTGGAGAGATAGCTAATGCAATACCACCAATGTTTTGATTAGATGCAATAGCTATATCCCCGTTTACATGCAATGCAATACTAGCTAGATTCCCTCTTAACTTCCTCAATGGTAGTCATACTGTGAAAAAACGATGTCTGCAATTAGTAACGAGCAAGCATTATATACACAACAACCCGACAAAACATACATAATGATGAATGACCTTAAAAAATCAACCAAACTGAAGCAGATATGCTATCTGAAAGTAAAACATAATCTCATTCAAAAGGCCACAACTACAATATTATGCGATTTTAGTCAACCGAAATGATTTTGACGCACAAAGATGTTAGAAATAAATGTAAATTCAAACACTTAACAAAATAAAAAATCTCTGTGCAGACCAACCAAGTATCGAATACAATAATGCAAATTTTGTTTTGCAAAACAGAAATTACTATTTTTAAATTATTTGTCTTTGCTTTCCACAGTTTTAAAATATAGTAGAAAATATTATTTAAGAAAACAAGATTGTAAGTAAAGCATTTTTCGGATGGCCCCATTCGTTCAAGAAGAGAAACATTTTCTATGTTTCCTACAAATTGATTCATTAATTTCTCTCATCTCCTGCAGGTCGTGTACTTGGATTGACACACTCACTCTTTGGAGCTTACTTCATCAAATCAATTTTTTTTGTGGCATCTCCTTCATGTTTGTTCTTCTGCCAAAACTTCTTGTTTTACATCTAAGACCTTATTAACAACAGCTTCCCCTTCACCCTGTAGAGCTCGAAGCAGATCATCCACGCTCCTGTCAGTTTCCCTAACATCTGAAGATAATGTCGTACTCTCCTCAGATTCCTTAGCCGTCTCAAAACCGGACAAAGCTTGCAAGGGTGGACTTGATGAAGAAGCTAAAGATGTTGTTGCATCACCCACTCCTTTCGCAAGACACACATATTTGAACACAATCTGTTTATAACTATTTAACAAGCCTTCAACATCTCCTACCCTCAGATCACCAGCACTGGCAAACAAGTAAGGATACTCTTGGAAGATTTTGCTTGCCTCTGTATCCTTCAGAAGCCTTGCAGCACCCTTATTTTCCAAATCTGAAACGGATTCAGCTTTCTTCATTGGTATTTCACTGTTGGGTGCGTTGAGTATGTCACTGGTTCCAGAGAGACTATCAGACGATCTTGACTGGAAAAGAGTGGCTTCTCTCTTGGGGTTCAGCATTTGAGTTTTATGAACAGTGGTCTCGTCACGAGGTGGTGGTGCTGCAGTAGTAGACTGGCTGCTTAACCCAGAGATACGTCCCCGTGCAGATTCCATGCTCTTCTCAAACTCAGCTTCCTCCATTGAAAGTGACTTTGCATCAATATTTGAGATGAAAGACTCTGCAGAGAGTATGTTTGTGAAGAAGTAGGCAGCTTCACCAACAAGTTTAGATTCACGCCTATATCTTTGTATATACAACAAATTTGAGTGAAGCTGTGGAGGATTAGCCTGTGAAAAGACATTACAGAATGAGCACAAACCAAAAGCAAAAAAGCATTACAGAAATGTACCTTTATAGTAACATATATCAAGACAGGGAGAAACTCGTCGGCTCCAGGTGCATTCTCATTTGAAGCAATGGAAGCGTTAAGCAGTAAGTTGTTGATCACTTTGCAGCAGTTAAGGACACAGACAAGCTTATCACGAGGAGCTTTGTACATGTTTATCTTCTGGAGCTCTTTCTGAGCTAGCTGCGGAATGGAGAGAAAGAGAGTAAAATATTCACAAGTTAAAAAACAACACTAATAAGAAGGTGGAAACACACTATATGCATTGACTCACCAGCCAGGATGTTTCGTTTTGGAAAGTTGGTTTTATATCCAAATACTCAGGAGAAATGAACTGTTGAACCAAAGACATCTTCTGAAAGAGTTTCTCATCAGATATAACATCCTCGGTGTTCGAAGCAAAGACACGAGGAAACAGCTTTGTCATGACATACTTCTCTAGGCCCTGTGTATACATTAATTAAAAGGCAAGAAGATGGAAAGAGTCAAGAGAAGGACAGTGATGATGATACTAACATCTCCAGCGCTGTCTAGTTCATCTTCAGAACAACCGGACCAAAGTGGATGAGACCTGAAAGCAGCTTCCATCTTGGAAAAGAAGTCCTGAACTAAAGCTGAATCCTTCTCCGGGTCTGGATCATTGTTCAATAATGAAACAAGGAAACTGCAACACACACATTGTAGTATGAAGCCAAAAAAAAAAAAGTAATGCAAACCCCACAAAACACATACCCTCCTCAACTAAGTTATTATCCACGTTGCAGAGACTAACAGTGATAAGATCTAAGCTAGAGATATTGCTATCACAAAAAATTAAATCTTTTTTTTTTCTTCTAGCAAATCAACTAAGCTTAATAAGACTAACTCAAATCAAAAAGTACGAATCTAGCTCACACGTTATCATTCTATAGCAAACAGAAGATAAAAAGAAAGATAGAGATGGGAAAGGAAGGAACCTTTTAATGGATTTAACAAGATCGGCGGCGGAGGGTTTGCGCATCCGCTCCAGGAAATCATGAATAGAGACGTCCGTGTTATTCTCCATCGTCGATCTCTCCCCAGATTCGCCTTCGTACGATTGACGTCAATCAAAAACTTTATTTATCTCCGACGATTTGACCAAAAGCTAGAGCAGAGATCAGAAGAGAAAGTTGAGTCTCTCTGGTTCGTGTTCGCACGTGAGAACTAAAAGACAATCCCACACGTGCGAGCTTTTTTTTTTTGCACTTTGGACAAATTCCACACATGCGAGTTTTTTTTTTGGAAGGGCAATAGCTTATACTTATAAAGTTCGTGATCGACTGTGTTGGGTAACACAACTAGTTATAAGATGTACATGTTTGATTAGTTGAAGATGAGGGTGAATGATGATTCGTTTCGATGGTCTCTCATGAGGTAGCTCTCGTTGCTTAATAGTGTGTCATTTAGTAATCGACAAATTATTAGCCTCTCTGGTTAAATGCAGTTATTACTGATACAGTTTTTGGTGCTAATTCTCAACTGCAAATAATGTTTTAAATGCAACTATTACTGATAACGATTTGTTTTTGATAAACTGTATAAGATGAGATTATTGATGATACAACAAAATTATTGAGTCCTGCTTCGCTGACTTGCAGCGAAGTTGGTGGTTTGATTAGGTAGGAACCGGTTATCATATCTTGGTTCAGTTTAATGTGCCACTAATTTTCATGTTACAACATTCATCAAATCTTTACCAAACTCATCAAATGACCAACCAACAAACAAGTACACCGACCCCAAAACCAGAAGAACATCACGAGCGATACATTAGTCTTACACAACACCTTGTCTGAACCATTTTGAATGCGGACCATAAGTCTTACAAGCAATGACAGTTGAGAGATTTGAGCTCAAAACACCCAAAATCAATTACGAGGAAAAGATAGACCAAACCCTAAAACCCAAATCGCTTCTCAAATCACTGAAACATTTACCACAAGTGTTCAAAAGAACCCACGAAAAACTCCAAAAACATCAAAGTGGGTAGGTCTTGCGTGAAGCATCAAAATATAATGCAATAATCTTACACAAGCTCTGAATAATACTTCCTCATTCAGATACTTCTCACTGAAAAGCTCACAAAGACCATCACAAAAACTTCTTCTTTTAGATAAGATCAGCTACATTCATTGGCATCTCGTCAATCTGGGTACTGTAGTACTGCTCAATGTCTCGCAAGATCTTGATGTCGTCGCTTTTAACAAAGTTGATCGCCACACCCTACAATAATGACCGCAAAGTTGGTTAAAAAGAGATATCCATTTTTAGTTTAAATCGACAAGAAACAATGCATAATTATAAATAATCTGTTACCTTGCGCCCGAAACGACCAGACCGTCCGATACGGTGGATGTAGAGCTCACGGTTGTTGGGGAGATCATAATTTATGACAAGGGATACCTGTTGAAAGAAAGTTGTCTCATGTCAATTCAAACTTTACCACAATCTCACGACACATAATCAGAGACCTAAATAAGACAGGGGACTTGAAAACTTTTCATGCATTAGTAACTACACGAAATATAGCGAGTAAGGGATCACTTACTTGCTGCACATCAATACCACGTGCCCATACATCTGTCGTGATCAAAACACGACTGTCGCCTGACCTAAACTGGTTCATGATTTCGTCTCTCTCCTTCTGCGGCATGTCACCGTGCATTGATGAGACTGTGAAGTTGTTAGTCCTCATTTTCTCACTTAGCCAATCCACCTATGAAAAATGAGGAGATAGTTAAGCGAGGCGTTGAAAAAGAAACCATAGAAACCTAATTACCAAAATAACTGAAACAAAGTTAGGAAGGTGAGACTGTAATTATTCTAGAGAAATACAGGTGTGTTTTTACCTCGTTCCTTTTAAAGAATAAACAGGTACTAATAGCCTCACAAACGAGTACAATGAAATTACTAGATTCCAAATCAAGTTAAGATCGCAGAACTACGGACTTACTGTTAACAAAATGAGATACCTGATCATCTAATTTTTTTTTCAAATATAGAAAGATGTGCACAAGGATTACCTTTCGTTTTGTGTTGCAAAAGATAACAGCTTGAGTGATAGTAAGTGTGTCATACAGATCACAGAGAGTATCAAATTTCCACTCCTCTTTCTCAACAGCAACGAAAAATTGTTTAATCCCCTGATAAAGTTTTACAGGAAAGTTAGCCAGTGAAGCAATATGAGTGTGTCCCCACCGTAAAATTAAACATAACCACGCATACAGATTCAGAATAAGAAACGTACCTCAAGAGTCAATTCATCACGCTTCACAAGGATCTTAACTGGTTCCGTCATAAACTTGGATGTCATCTCCAAAATCTCGTGCGGTAGAGTTGCAGAAACCAAACAAACCTATGAACACACGGTATCAGGTTAAAGATATCAAATAATGGAATGTAGCTTCCCTACCACAATTAATAGCTACCAAGTTCTTTCACATGGATCAATCAAGCAACTTAACAATGTTCTTAACAAACTCAAAATTCTATCAACCCCCAGATCCCAAGCAGCCAATCAACTACGAGTTAGGAAACATATAATGTTTGAGCAGTGAAATTTTACCTGAAGATCAGGTGGAAGATATCTGTAAACATCATAGATTTGGTCCTTAAACCCTCTGCTAAGCATCTCATCAGACTCATCAAGAATCAAAAGCTTAATAGCTCTGGTCCTTAGACTCCTCCTCTTAATCATATCACAGACACGACCAGGTGTCCCAGACACAACATGAACACCATTCTCCAGCTTCCTAATATCTTCTCCAACGCTCTTCCCACCAATACAAGCATGCGCCTGAATATTCGCATGTAACCCAATAGCTTGAATAGTCTTCTCCGTCTGTGAAGCCAACTCCCTCGTTGGTGACAATATCAACGCCTGAACTCTACAAAATCAAAAACCACAACAACATAAAAACAATCAAAGTTCATAAAATTGTAAATTAATTTTTTTTTTCAAACCATAGAAATCAAAACATAAAAACAAAAAAAGTTCAAAAATTGAAATTAGGGATTTTTTCAAACCATAACGAAATCAAACAAAGTTCAAAAATTGAAAATTAGGTTTTTTTTTAAACCATAACGAAATCAAAACATAAGAACAAAAAAAGTTCAAAAATTGAAATTAGGGATTTTTTCAAACCATAACGAAATCAAACAAAGTTCAAAAATTGAAAATTAGGTTTTTTTTTAAACCATAACGAAATCAAAACATAAGAACAAAAAAAGTTCAAAAATTGAAATTAGGGATTTTTTCAAACCATAACGAAATCAAACATAGAACAAACAAAGTTCAAAAATTGAAAATTAGGTTTTTTTTTAAATCATAACGAAATCAAAACATAAGAACAAAAAAAGTTCAAAAATTGAAATTAGGGTTTTTTTCAAACCATAACGAAATCAAACAAAAGAACAAAAAAAGCTCAAATATTTGAAATTAGGGTTTTTTCAAAACCATACTCTCTAGACGAAGTGTCAACGATTTGGCAGACGGAGAGAGCAATCATAGAGGTTTTTCCGGTACCGGACTGAGCCTGAGCGATAACATCTCTCCCTTGGAGAATCAGCATCACCGCTCTCTGCTGAATCGCGGAGGGCTTCTCGAACCCGTACTCGTAGACGCCGCGGAGAACGTCTTCCTTGATCCCCATATCGTTGAAATTGGTGATGGGCTCGATCCCTTCGGTTGTCTCGAAGACTAATTTGTCGTCGTCCATTGGTCCACCGCCTCTTCTTCCACCTCCACGGCCAGGATTTGCTTCCGCCATTGCTTTCTAGGGTTTCGATTATTTGGTTTATTTCTCCTCTCTGGAATGAGCTGTTCGTGAGATGGGCGCGGCTCGAAAGTAGATACGATTATAAATATTTTACGACTTATTTGGGCTTTTATACCAATATAGATATACCGACGCCATAGATGGGCTTTTGGCATGTGGCCCATTCTAAAAGGCCCATATTAATCAGAAAAAAAAAGGAAAAAGTTCCATAGTAATATACCAATTTAATTTAAATTATCAATTCAGATACACTAATTTTCTTTATTTCTAACAATTTTTGGAATAAAAATTGGAAATTAGAATGCACACTTAAAAAAATTGGTATATTTTTATGGAAATAAAATTGGATGTACTAAATTAGAAATAAAAAAGTTGTTATGTTAAATTGGAAATTCAAGTTAAATTGATATCTTAATATGGAATTTGTCCTAAGGAAAAGAAGTAAATAAAATTGCCTCAAAAAAATAGCAATGCATCATGGAGCCAAAAACTTTGGAAGAACCTAGTGTAGATCGGTTTCTTTTCTTTTTTCCGCCTCTCTCGGAGAATTTTTTCACTATTTCTTTCTCAATCACTTTATCTCTGTAGTAACTCAATTCCCCCTTTGCCTGAAGCCTTATTGAGATACTAGTATTACTGCCCATGCTTTGCATGGACACATTTTTTTAATATAACTCAAAATAATAAATGATTTCTTTTTGTATATGAGTACTGTAAATATGTGTAATATGATTAGTAAAAAAATAAGTATGATTAACAGGAAAGATATATTTAATAAAAGTTCAAAGATACTTAAAAACTAAAAAGTATACACATGTTTTGAGAATCTTGTAAATAATTTTCAAAATTAAGCCATCAAACAGTATATAAGATATTTTAAAAAAAATGAGAACAGCAGCATACTAATTACGGGTTTTACCAGCAAACTTTATCTTCTCTCTTCTCTATGATTTTATCTTGCAAAAAAGTTTAAAAATATAATACTGAAAGGAGTTTACACTAATGCTTATTGTAAAGATCCATAGCAAGTTTAGCAACATTTATTACCAAAAACCATGTAAAATTAATTGGGAATCAAGTGTGCTTAAAAAAGGGTATCTACTTTTAATGCTTGTCATGAACTAACTTTTGGAAAACATACGCTGGCCTGGATGCGAACGTGATCATTGCTTTCTTGTAAACACGATTATTACCGAGTTGTCAAAAGATGCCATCAATTTCATGAACCCTAGTGTATAGTTTAAGGCTCGACATCTGCAATTTCAAATTAGAAAACTGATGAAAGTAACAATTTTTTTTTTTTTTGCTTAAAATGAAAGTAACAAAATTGCAATAAAGATTAAAAAAAGACAATAAACAGCAGATGAGTTTGATATAACCAGATAAGAAAATATACGAAACCGATGAATCATCCTCAGTTTCCACTCCTCGACTCCCTGTCAACTTTCCATATCTTACTTTCAGAGGCTTTAACTGGAGATTAGTGTGAAAGTAAGCTTTATCTTGTTCTTATTCAAAAAAAAAAGCTTTATCTTGTAGTACGTACAGTGGTACCTGAAATAAGACCTTTAAAAAAAATTCTTAAGTTGTACATTTACAAAAAAAATTGATAATAATTCAGAATAAACAATATACGGTTTACCTGTTAAAAAAGTAATTGCTAAATCTAATTTTTCCAGATTCCATATGTATTTATGAATGAGGGTGATGGGTTGACGATGAAGAGTGGTGAAAGTGGGCAGTTAAAATTAAAAATCGTGAAATAGAAAACTGTTTGATTTTTTCTAAAATAAATTTAAAAAAAATTTGAAAACAGTGTTCGACAAATATATCATAAATGAATTTGTAAAAAAATGGTAAATGAATGTAAGAAAGGACACATGTCACTTCCAGAATTGCTAACTGACTTCTGCTTTATATAATAAAAGATTTTCTTTGCGAAAGGAATAAAATTTGTTGTGTTCATCTTTATCGAAGGTAGCTGTATGGCTGGACTCAAATGCTTGATACTCGTCTTCTATTCGCTATTTGATTCGGTTTGGTTTGAAAAAACAAGTACTTGTTCCAATTAAATCGAATACCAAGTAAACGGAATTTATTACTCGCAAGTACAAGTTAAGTTTCAAATTTATTTTAATTTTTAACTACTTGGTTTATTACTTGTTATCATTTACTTGTTACTTGTCATATATTACTTAATTTATTAAATACTTAGTATATATTTCATTAATTAATTATAATTTATATATTTTATAAGTGGCCATAATTACTTATTACGTGTCTCATGTTCACTATTTGGTTGATACACGATCCTTAAAGTCGAATAAATGTTTTGACTAAGAAGTGTATCAAGTATTTTATTTAAACTGCCTTTAAATAAAAAAATACAAAATAATAAAATAAAACTACTTATTTACCGTTGTTTGGTTTATTATTCGTTTTTGTTAATGAACAAATACACATTTTTCTAAATCATAGTAAAACAACTCATTTATATTTCAATTTTTATAAGTGAATCAAGCATAAGGGATATATTTATATAAACATTTTGGCATTTTTTCTTTCTTAATATAATATATTTCACAAATGACTAAAAATTAGAATTAAAAAAACAATGACAAAATGAAACAATGAAATATTATTTATACATAATAAATTAGTTACCTTTAAATTATAAATAACTATTAAATAATTTACCAATATTTATCAAGTAACTTGTAAGAAGTTTACAAATAACAAGTAATAAAATAAGACAATTAACTTGTAAGTCCATCAACTTTTCGTAAGTATTTGAAATTACAAGTACTCGTTTGTAAAAAAACAAGTATAAATCTAAAATTTGAATACTTGTACAAGCCAAACCGAATACTAAGTATATCAAAAATATCAAGTAATCGACTTGTGTCCAGCTAAACTTGTGTCCACCCTTAAGTAGCTGAAAATATACCATATTTTCTCTAGTGTATCACCTTTGTTACGTGGACGTTTTTAGGGATGTCAATCGTATTGTCCATATTCATATGGTTTAGTCTAAATGGACAAGCGATTTTTTGGACATTATTGACCAAACACAAAATCGTACCAAATCCAATTACGCCAAGTCCATTTTAGACCATCTAATTTACTAAATTAGTATTAACAATATAGATTATCCCTTAGATTTAAAATTTATGTACAACGTAATGCCATTGAGTAATTAAATGAATCTAGATTTAAGTAATCTGTAATTTTTAAAATTAATAAAGTAATAATTACTCATAATTCTATGCATTTTATGTCTTTTTAAAAATTAATAAAATGTTTCCTAAATTGAATTCACAGTAAATAAATTAAGTATAAAATTTTCAACCTACATATTACATATCAATAAGATACACAAATATTTATGTAATAATATAAGTTACATTTGTCTCACTCTCCCCCACCAGTCACGCTACTCTCCTTTTTCTTTTTTTTTGTTAAAAAAATAAACTAATCTTCACCAATATAAATATATATTACATTACCAACTTGACATGTATATAAAATAATTTATTATATATTACCATAAATTTTTGATTTTCAAAAAATAAATGTATACAATTGATGATTTACAAGACAAAATAAAATCAATCAATATATATAAACCATAAAATTACTATGTTTGTAACTGTAGGTATCATTATTAAATAATTATTTAGTACAAATAAATTTTGAAAATATAAATTATCACTTACAAAATATTTGTTTATAAGAAAATATACGCACAGATGTAGTTTAAATGTACACAAACTTAAGCCCATTTATAATTTCTTATCAGTTACATCAAATTTAAATCTTAATTTTTTTATGTTTCAAATTTGGTAGAAATTTAACAATTATTTTTATTTTCTTACAAATGTTATAGCTAATGTATCATTTATAATTAGCATGCTAATTCATAATTGTCTATTTTCAAACTTTTCATTTAAACAAAATTATTAGCTATATATCTTAGACAAGAATCTAATTATATAAATTTTGCATTTGGTTATATGATACTTAATATCAGTTATATATTTTACTCTAAAATTCAAAAAAAAATAAGTACACATATAACATTTACATTTACAAATATAACGTTAAGTATAAACACAAATTATAATATAAAATTAAATACCCGTCACACGGGTAAAGATTTAGTACCAATTAAATTGTCTACATAACCCAAATAAAAAATAGTGTCTAACTTCATAAAATTTATGAGTCATATGTTTTACAGAATCGAAAAGCATAAATTGGACTCGTACATAATTCAAAACATAGATTAGGTTTATATATAATCCAAAAGCATAGATAGGTTCACACATAATCCAAAAGCATACAAATTAAAGAAATAATTAAAAAGTAGTTCGCCTAGAAACGCTCCTCGACACCATTTCCGAATCAGCAGTGCAAGCCATCTCTCTCGATGCCGGTAAAGCCTCTGGCTGCCGGCGTCGGGTCCCCTACTCCATCGTTTGCTCCGCTGTGTTCTCTCTGTATCTTGTCGTCGTCTTCAACATCTGGGCCCCTGCCCTTGTCATCTTCTACAGATCTGTTTCGTTGATCTTTCGTGTCGTCACCTCTACTACTCTTCCACACGTCACCGCGTCTTCCTCTCTGATTCACCGTACTCTCCCTTGTTCATCTCCTCGTCACAGGTCATCTAGTAGCAGGCAGAACCATGTAGGTTAATGTTGTCAGCACCATCAGCTGGTCTGGATCCACGGGATCTAAACCTCCTTTGAACGGAAGCTCACCCCCCTCCGTGGTGGATGCAACTGAGTCAAAACCAGATCTACATCTATCAAGTGTTGCTCCACCTCCAACTTCCACTCCACTCTCCTACTACTCCGACAAGCTCTGCGTCTCATGCTCATCCACCGGCGACTCAACCATTTTCATCTCGCCGGTTCAAACTATGTCGGCTAGTTTCAGGTTACAGGGTTCACACAGTCCAAAGTGATATTTTGTGTTTGGTTATGGACTTGTCTGATACGGCTGTGTGTCCATCATTGTTCTCATTATTTTTACAGTCCATCAGTAGAAGTCACATAATCACTGCTCCATTATTTCTGAATATTAGTGTCAAATCTAGGCAATGGAGGCCCTTTTCTATCACTTTTTGCTACAGTTCTAGAGGGACACAGATGCTCTTGCTGACCAACAACCTCCATCTCCGAGGAAGCTCCATCGGAAACCCGAGACATACTTATCCTCCACTGGTCCAATCTGATACAATCACTTTATTTGAAGCAATGGAGAATCTACCATCATCAATGTTGGTGTCTACCAACCATTTTCAAACCCATCCTTTAGGGTCCTCTGTTGTCGGTTCATGTTCCGACTTTAGTATGTTCTTAGGAACATCAGTTTTAGAGTCTCAAGTGAAGCATCTCGACTTGTATCTTCGCCCCTTTAACACATCTATCCTTCATATTGTTGTAGTGTCTTATTTATCGTTTAGCAGTTGAGTTTACCTCTGGTTGTATCTGTTTAAGTATGTTTGATACTTAATTTTAATATAAATGTTTCGTGTTACAAAAAAAAAAAAAAAATCCAAAAGCATACATATTAGCTGCACATTAGTCTTAGTCCTTACTCATCTTCTTTATCCTCTCCTATAAACAAAGACTGATCTTACAACAATTGAACAAAAACTAGTTATGCCGTAATAATCAGCGATTCATCTCAGGATTCACAAAGAACATATAACTTCATTTTCCAATATATCACGCAGCAAACAAAACTAAATAAGACATTCAGCTTCGAGATTATATGATACAAACGAGAACATTCTATCTACAGCACAGCCATGTCATCTACCACTAAAAAGATGGACGCAAGCCGCATGCAAGGGATAGATCTATATCTCTTAATGTATATCCTCTTTTTCTTGAATTATAAAACTGTAACGTTAGAGAATGTCGTTTCACTAGGTGTATATATGTAAACGTAATTATGTATGGTGATGATATCATACGCATATTCGGAAGAATAAACTTATGTAGGGTTTCGAACTTCTCGTCTGTACATTTTGTGGCTGTAATCTATTCTATTATTTGTTCCAATCATTTGGACTATTAGTGGTGCTGTTGAAGGAGACCCCCATACTGTTTTCCATTTTTTTATACTGTTTTCCATTTTACAAAATAAGGAAAATAGCACGTGAAATTCGTGAATGCATGAAGGATCTAGAAAACACTTATGAACCAAACCTTATTGTTATCTGTTAATAGCTGAAAACGTAACTTTCGCAGCTATGATATCATACTATTAATGAGTGTTTTAATTTTTTTTTTAAATCCTAAGTTAGAAAATTAAAAACAAACATGCATGAGATAAGTATATTATGAGTATGAAGAAAAAGAATTTGGAGTTATTGTTATTGAACTAGCTAAAGAGATATGTGTGCTTCGGTTTGTATTTTCTTAAAATCTGAAAAGTATATATGGGTCTGCCCCAAACATTTTTTGTGTAGGAGAATCAAGAATGCTTTCTCAGGTTAATGACATACTGAGAAATTATGTTTCTTTATCAGAATTATCTACAGCTTGAAAATTTTATGTGTTTTTACATTTGAATCCTTCACTAATACACATTTGACCTACCCTCCTCCTACCCATTAACCTCCACCTAACTAAGAGCACATTCACATTTTAAACACTATCTTTCTTTCAGTTTCAGCCACATCTTCAAAATTTTAATAATTAAAAATAAATTCTTTAATCTTAAAGTTTTCTCCTCGTGACGAGAAAGAACTGTGCTTCTCCACGTGGTGCTTATTCTGTGATCTAACTAGGGTTCCTGTTCTTTTTTCGTTAAAGACGTTAGTAAAATAACCGACCAAAACCTATAGCACATTAACATCAAGAAACTAATATAGCTACAATGATAATCTTACATAATCATCGAAATGATATTTGCACACATAAACTTAATCGGATCAGTGAGTAAACTTGATTAATAAGAAAAAAATATCATTTGTGAAAAAAAAAAAGAAAAACAAGGACAAATTATATAAAACTATTAATTTTCTGACAAAAATAAATAACCTATTCTTTTTTTCTTTTGTTTCCGGTTCAGTGGAAGAAATACACTTTCTTAATTTTTAAGTACAAGAGATTCTTATTTTTTTCGCTTAAGTTTAATATTATTATAAGAAATAATAAAAAGTTGGTTGTAGACGTATATATAAAGAGAAGCAGTCCAAAGCCTTATAGACAGACAACTCAAGTTTCTTACACAAAAGCAACTCGACTATCAAAACAGGAAATCCATGGCTCCTTCTGCGCAATCTCTTCCTACAAGGTAAAATATATCATTGCAAGAAAAGTTGTATGCATTAAGAAAAGATTATAATAATCTCGCATTTACGTAGATAAATCTAATAATATGATATATTATATATATATATGTATATATATGATTGATGATGATTATTATTTCTTTTAACAGTGTTTCGGATGAGAAATACGCGAATGTGAAGTGGGAAGAATTAGGATTCGGGTTTTATCGTACTGACAACATGTATGTTGCCAAGTGCAAACATGGAGAGAGTTTTCAAGAGGGGAAGATCGTTCCCTATGCTGATTTGCAAATCAGCCCTTGCTCTGCAGTTCTTAACTATGGCCAGGTTTGTTATTAATCAATAGAGATCAATTAATTAAGAAAATCTATAGTCAGAACATGCATCCATCATCACATATAGAGTTAGTATATCTTTTAGCATTGCATGCATATTTTAGCTATTAATTAGACTTTGTATTTGGCAAGATCGCAATATATATAGTATATAAAATCAAACAAAACTGTTTGAATGTGTTGTCCCATATGATGATATTGCTATCAATTTATTGTGACCTACGTACAATTGTGTAGTCTTATAGATATAGATGGCACAATAAACGACTCTCAAGTAAGTTTTTAACTAGATAGCTACTGTAAACATGTTTAAATTAAAATACATTAATATATATACCAAACTGAATGGACTGCCCTATAAACTGTACAAGTGAATTTTCTTTTAATATATGAAACATGATGGCGGATCTGAGTTATGTGCAAGCAAAATAATCTGAAATATTTGTGGTTTGGACATGAATAGGGTTTATATGAAGGGCTAAAGGCTTACAGGACAGAAGATGGCCGGATTGTGCTATTCCGACCAGACCAAAACGCTCTCCGCCTTCAATCCGGAGCCAGTAGACTTTGTATGCCTTATCCCACGGTCGAGCAATTCGTCTCCGCCGTCAAACAAGTTGTTCTTGCCAACAAGAAATGGGTATGTACAAAGCTGTACTCAAACTTCTATACCATTCATTATTATACATGATAATATTTTTTTAAAAACGAATATATTTTTGAAATATGTAATGACTTCTTGTAATTTTGTATATATAGATTCCTCCTCCGGGGAGAGGAACATTGTATATTAGACCAATCATGTTTGGGAGTGGTCCTATACTTGGCTCACTTCCTGTTCCCGAGTACACCTTTACAGTGTTTGCATGTCCTGTTGGACGTTATCACAAGGTGAGTGTGTTCTTCTCAACATCGTCTTTATTATTTTAAACTATAATGTTGTAATGATTTTGGTGAAATTTTGTTTCTTGGTATAGGATAACGCGGGGTTGAACCTGAAAATTGAAGATAAGTTTCGTCGTGCTTTTCCAAGTGGAACCGGTGGTGTGAAGAGTATCACAAACTATTCTCCTGTAAGTTTGAAAGAAATAATCAATTACATAGGTCTCTTAGGTTATGTTCCAAAATTTATTAACATTATATTTTTTAAAATGCATAGTTATATGTTTTACTTTTCTTTTAAATTATTGATCTAAAATTCAAAGTATAATTAAAAGTCTACAAGTTTAGGTTCTGATTTATACATTTGTTTAAAAATAGTAAGATTTTTTAAAAGATTAAACCATGTTTGACTCTACCAATTCACATGCGAAAAACGGCCCTACGGCCAATAATATTAACATAAGCAGTGTTTTATATTTTCTGAACGATTAGTTAATTAAAAATGTAATGAAATTTTTCTTTGTTGAAGGTTTGGATAACATTAGCAGAGGCAAAAGAACAAGGTTTCTCTGATGTTTTGTTTTTGGATGCTGCAACTGGCAAAAACGTCGAAGAGCTTTTCGCTTCTAACGTTTTCATAGTCAAGGTAATTAGAAGTAAATAGTCATTTAGACGTTTTATTAAGATGTTTAAGATTACATTATGATCGATATGTAATATTGTTTTGTAGGGAAATGTTGTGTCGACTCCAGAGATTTCAGGAACCATATTGCCCGGAGTCACACGTAAAAGTGTCATCGAATTAACTCGTGATTTCGGCTACGAGGTTTGAATATTAATTTCAACATCATATTTGATACAAGTTTGTAAACAATATTCATTAAATCTGATCATTTGCTTTGATTCTCATCATTTTAATAGGTCGAGGAACGTGTTGTTCCCGTTGAGGATCTTCTCGATGCTGAAGAAGTTTTCTGCACTGGAACTGCTGCAATTGTGACCACTATTGCGTCCGTAACCTTCAAGGAGAAAAAGTAATTGTTATCAACAAATATACACAATACTATACCACGAATCGGCTTGTGTTTTGTTTTATTTTCATATGTTGACTAAATAATTGGGTGTATATAACAGGACTGGATTCAAAACAGGTGATAAGACATTGGCTGCGAAGCTCTTTGCGACGTTAACGGATATCCAGATGGGCCGGGTCGAGGATAAGAAGGGGTGGATAGTGGAGTTGACTGATGCCACCAAACCAGGGTTGAAACTTTGAAGCTGTAACTTGACAAATTACATAAGAAACATCAGAAGATGTCTCTCGATCTTTGTGTTTATCATATTATGTGTCGTCATGCTGTGATGTATCTTAAAGGGTTGGTATGAAATATTATAAATAAAAACTCATGGCTTTTCAGCTTTTACTAGTCTCCCTTCAAATTTACTACAGTAGAACCTCTATAAATTAATAATATTATGATTACACCAAATATTTTTTTTAATTAATTTAGAAATATATTAATCTATCGATATACTAATAAAACTAAAATTTTAATTTAAAACTATAAAATTATATTATTTTATATAAATATTTAGTATATATTAATTTATCGAGTATTAATTTATAGAGGTTCTAGTGTATTTGTTTACGTGTCTTTGTATAATAATATGGTTTTTAGAAGATCTTATCTAGAGCACCGGACCCTTTTCTTGTCTCCTGCAACAAGAAAAGCTCAAATCATTTCACAACTTTTCGGTTTCCCCTACCTAGACCTATACCTACTAGCCATCGGTTCATATTCCCATCGTTCTCTTTATATTGAGCTAGACAATACTTCTCATTCCACACAACAAAATGAACTCAGAAATGGATCAAGCTCTTCTAAACCTCTCCCTAAACGACGATGATGATGCCCCCATACACTTTACCAGATCTTCCGCAGTTCTTCGCAACTGAGAGGAACACATGCAGCCTGATTGGCCGTACCCTCAACCCAGAATTTCAAAAAATTTCCAATCTGATCCTTGATATGCCTCGGAAATGGCAAAAGGTGAATCGGGTTAGAGGTTTAGCTCTCACCAGAGATCGTTTCCAGTTCATCTTCTCGCATGCAAATGATCTACAAGATGTTCTAGATAAGGGCATGCAAACCTACAACGATTGGGGTTTGGCGATTGAAAGATGGGTAGAAAAGCCTCCTCCTAGCTTTCTGCAGTTCGTCTCACTCTGGGTCCGGATTAGCAACATACCGGTGAATCACTTCACGGAGCCGGCCATTGCTGAACTAGGTGGTCTCATCGGTCATGTTGAACTTGTCGCTTTTGATCCAGAGAAATCACACAGACAAGACTATGTTAGGGTCAAGATAAAGATGGAGGTCACCAAGCCACTTAAACAGTCAAGGATCCTCAACCTTCCCGGAGGAGGACAAACGACGATCTACTTCTTCTACAAAAAAAGTCCAGAAAAGGTGCACCTTCTGCCAACGCATGACGCATGCAAAAGAGCGATGCCCACTTTTATCCGATCATCAAAGAGTGCATGCAGCCAACATCAAAAAGAATCGTGTTTTTTTCAACCCTAATAACGCAAGACTTATTCCTCCAGACGATCCTCTCTTTGGTGTCCTACAAGAAGACCAAGTAGATCTCAATCCGATCTCTGGACGCCCCAAGATCCCACCGGAAGTATTACAGGAGATGAGGAACTATCTCCTAGCAGCAAGCCAAGAAGACCGACATGTGAGAGAACAAAGAGTTATCTTCTCTGTCAAGGAAGCTGAAAACACCTCATCGGCTCTAATCACTACTCCGCAAACCACCAAGGAGCTAGACAAAGGAAAGGGTATAGTCTTTAATTTCGATCAAAGTCAAGCTGGAACTCATGCCTCTTACCTTAACCCCTCTTCACCTAAGTTGATGTCTTCAGCTATAGCGGCAAGTGATGCAAACACAGTCTCACAGAGCTCGGTATTTGATAGGCTCACTCCACTTACTAACCTGTCATTCTCAGATGGTCTTGTTACCAACAGCTCAGGAGTTTTCTCAAGACTCGCTCAAATGCCCTCTGAAGTCCCAAAGAAGCAACCCGGAAGATACAAGAAAGTACAGAAAGAGCAAAAGAAAGCCACAAAGTCACAACAACCAAAATCCAGCATGAAGAGAAAAGCGGAAGACGACATTGCAGAATCGCTCTCCCCCTCGAAAAAGGTGAATCAAGGACAGACTGCCGCTGAGATCCCTCCCTACAAGGATGATGATTCTCACAATGGTTCATCCTCAACTTCTGCTACATTGGCGGGCCCTAAGGAGGGACCGTCCAACGCTTAATCAAGTATGAGTTTTATCAGTTGGAACTGCCGAGGTTTGGGATATCCTCATGGCTTGACAGTCCAACGCCTTGTGGAACTACGACGTACGTATTTTACAGAGGTTTTATTTCTTATAGAAACTATGCATCCTAGATTGGTTCTAGTTGATTTGCAAGTTTGGTTAGGATATGATCATGTATGCACTGTAGAACCCGTTAACTCTTGGGGGGGGGGGGTTTGGCTCTTTTTTGGAAGGACAGTGTAGCTCTTAACATTTTGTATCAAGACAAGAATGTACTAGATGTAAAAGCTTCCTATCAGGATAAACATTTCTACTTTTCTTGTGTGTACGGAAACCCCAACTACAAACTCAGACACATAGTCTGGGAAAGGCTCTCGCGGTTTAGCTTAAACAGGACAGGAAGTTGGTGTATGTTTGGAGACTTCAACGAGATTCTAAATAACTCAGAGAAGATAGGAGGTCCTAGAAGTAGTGACTCCTCCTTTGAAAATTTCACAAACATGTTGGATGTTTGTGGAATGACCGAGCTTCCTAGTGTAGGTGATGGGTTTACTTGGAGTGGAAAGAGGTGTAACAAATGGATCCATAGTAAATTGGACCGAGCCTTCGGTAACAATGAATGGTTTGACCTTTTCCCTGCTACAAACCAAGCTTTCCTTGAAAAGAGAGGATCAGATCATAGACCAGTTTTGATTAAACTCATTTCCTCACAAGACTCTTATAGAGGATCATTTCACTTTGATAGGAGGATGTTTCTTAAACCTCAAGTCCTTGAAGCGATTACTAAAGCTTGGAACCCAACCAACACAAGTTCTTACTCAAATGTGGCCTTAAGAATCAGATCTTGTAGAAAGGCTCTGAGTAGATGGAAAAAAGACAATGAAGCAAACTCACAACAAAAAATCTTTCATCTACAAGCAGCATTGGAACACGAGCAATCACTGCTGTCCCCCTCTTCTACTAAGATTTATGACCTTAATAAGTCTCTACTACTAGCATATAAAGAAGAAGAGAAATTTTAGAAACAAAAGTGTAAAGATGACTGGATCATACATGGAGATGGCAACACCAAAATCTTTCACATGGCTGTTAAGATCGCACGGTCAAAGAACAGAATATCAATACTTAAAGACTCTCTAGGAAATACCAAACAGTCTGAAGCATCAAAAGCTCAAGTTGCCATTAAGTTTTTTGGTGATCTCTTTCAATCCTCTAACTCAATGGATTATCAGAATCTATTACAAAACATACCTACAAGAGTTACAACGGACATTAACTCTATTCTTACTAGACCAGTCACAATGGAAGAGGTCAAAGAAGCAGTCTTCTCTATCAAGCCAGAAAGTGCTCCTGGAGCTGATGGCATGTCTGCCTTCTTCTTCCAAAAATATTGGGAGATTGTAGGTGATCAACTTACCAAAGAAGTCCTGCAATTTTTTCAAACAGGAGCCATGCCAAATGAATGGAACTACACTCAAATCTGCCTCATTCCAAAGAAGCCTAATGCAGATACCATGACTGACCTAAGACCAATAAGCCTTTGTACGGTTATGTACAAAACAATTTCAAAGATTATTACCTCAAGACTGCAGCCTTTTCTCCCAGACATAGTCTCTCCAACTCAATCTGCCTTTGTCTCTGATCGCCTCATCTCTGACAACATAATCCTAGCTCATGAAGCGGTACACAGTCTTAGAACTCATGAAGCTATCTCCAAATCCTTCATGGCTGTCAAAACCGATATGTCCAAAGCTTTTGATAGAGTTGAATGGAATTACCTACATGCTCTGCTCTCATCTCTAGGCTTCCACAACATTTTTGTTAATTGGATTATGGCTTGTGTAACTACGGTTACTTATTCTGTCCTCCTGAATGGTCAATCCTATGGACTAATAACTCCGGAAAGAGGACTAAGGCAAGGAGACCCTCTATCACCTTTCCTTTTTGTGCTATGTACTGAAGGTCTAACACACATGCTCAACCAGGCTATCTCAGCCTCCTCCTTAACAGGAATCCAGTTTGATTTTCTTGGGCCACAGCTTCACCATCTATTTTTTGCAGACGATAGTCTGTTCCTCTTCAAAGCTGATATTGCTCAATTCCAAGCCTTTAAACAGATCATGCAGAGATATAGTGAAGCAACGGGCCAAGTAATCAACCTTTCCAAATCTTCTATCACTTTCGGAAAAAAAGTGGACTCTGACAAACGTCTCCAGATACAAGAAGCACTAGGTATTAACTCGGAAGGGGGAGCTGGAACATATCTAGGCTTACCTGAATGTTTTAGCGGATCTAAGGTTGAGATGCTATCTTATATTAAGGAAAAGATGAAAGGCAGAATGTCAAATTGGTACACAAAATTTCTATCCCAAGCCGGGAAAGAAATCCTCATCAAATCCATTGCAATGGCCATGCCCATTCATGCAAAGACTTGTTTCAAGTTGCCCAAAACCACATGTACTAATCTGTCTCTGCAATGGCATCCTTTTGGTGGTCCACATCTGAAGATAAGAGCAAAATTCACTGGGTCAGTTGGGACAAGTTATGCGTACCCAAAGAATTTGGTGGTATGGGTTTCAAAGACATTGTCACCTTTAACCAAGCCCTCCTTGCAAAACAAGCTTGGAGAATTACAACAAATAAGGACTCTCTTCTCTCTCGTTTTTTGAAAAGCAGATACTTCCCACAGGGGAATTTCCTTCAAGCTGCAGAAGGAACAAGACCATCATATGCTTGGAAAAGCATTCTTCATGGACGGTCTCTATTAATTAAAGGTTTAAGGCCAATGATAGGTAATGGTCTCTCAACCTCGGTGTGGGCAACTCCGTGGCTTACTGATGGAGACATCATGCGCATTCCGCTCATTAAGCATTTCCCAATAGACCTAGACTTAAAAGTTTCAAATCTCATTGACCCATTTTCTCAAACTTGGGATGTTGAGAAGCTCAACCAAACATTTTTCAAGCAGGATATAGAGCTCATTCTGAAGATCAAACCGACTATATCCTCTGAAGACTTTGTTTGTTGGAACCACACCAGGTCAGGAGAGTACACAATCAAATCAGGGTATTGGTTTGCTGAACACATTGAAAGTAAAGACACCTTCATAAAGGCAAAGCTCCTACCCTCCACCAACGACATCAAAAATAGAATCTTGTCCACTAAAACAGAGCCAAAAATAAAGATTTTTCTTTGGAAAGCAGTTAGTGGAGCTCTTCCAGTGGCTGGCAACTTGAAGACAAGAGGAATGAGAATTGATGAGCGTTGCCAAATATGCGGTATGGATGGTGAATCAATTAACCATACTCTCTTTACTTGTACTGTGGCAAGACAAACATGGGCAGAATGCAACTTCCCTTTCCCACCAAATGGTTTTGATCAATCATCCATTTTCTCCAACGTCTACTACGTTTTAAAAATGGGGATTGATCACACCATCCCTCTTCACATAAGAAGGTCCGGTCCATGGATCGTTTGGTCAATATGGAAAAATAAGAATCAACTCCTTTTCAACGGTAATTTATCTATTGGCCAAACCTTCGCAAGATCAATATTTGATGAAGCCAATCATTGGTTTTTAATCAAGGAAATGGAGTCTGAGCAAAAAGCCATTGATCTGGAGGGGAAAAAAAGGATCATCTTTGGATGGAAACCACCTCCCCCTTCATGGTTGAAATGTTGAAATGTGACATAAATAGTTTTTGGAAAGACACCAAAGAAGAATCAGGAGCTACGTGGATTCTCAGGGATTCAGAAGGAAGAGTTCTACTTCATGGACGGAGATCTTTCACAAACATTAAAACCAAAGTTGACTCCATCTTTGAAGCATGGACATGGACAATAGAAAGTATTCACTCCCTACACTTCCAAAACATAATCTTCTCCAGCATCAACTCTGATATAATAGCAGCAATCAAGAAACCAAATGCCTGGCCAGCTCTTAAATATGTATCATCCAAGCTTCTCCCTCGCCTACAAAGCTTCAATTCATGGAAGGTAGAACATCAGCATAAAAAGGCTTTAACGCCAAGCTTTCTTATTGCACGAAGTGTAACAGATGAAATTAGATTTCAATCCTACGTTGCATCAAGCTTCCCTCTTTGGTTAAAAAGCCATTTTTGTTTAAAGTCTCCTTATTCCATTACCCTTCTATCTCTAAACTCTACCCTAGGTTTCAGGGATTTTATATGGAAGTTAAATTAGTGTTAAAAAAATAATAATAATAATATGGTTTTATCAATTTTTTATTTGGTAAAATATTTTATCAATTTTGATTAAGGTAATGGCTTTTCTTTTTAACGAATATGGAAACGAGAATATTTGTTTCCATAATACGATGAATAATGCATGCACCATTCACCAACACGTTACATGCATCTACATATTATTTTATTTTTCAGATTAAGTCATTGCCCTTTAGTGCTTTAATTATTCATGGACTTTCGATTTTTTTCTCATGTATGTTCAACGTTCACGATCCACCACTTCTTTTGTTATAGTCTTTACTTTATTTCCAGATTAATATTTTGCTTTATCAAAGGAAAAAAAAAAGGAAACCGAATACACCGTCAATGAGGAAAATGACGAACATTTCCTTTTGTGAACACCGAAACGAAGTACCTAAATCAAGTAAACGTTAATACCACAAAAAAGAACGAATATACATAAAAATGTGACAGCTGTGGGATTTGAACCCACGCCCTTTCGGACCAGAGCCTAAATCTGGCGCCTTAGACCACTCGGCCAAACTGTCTTTGTGTTCAAGACTTGCTTAGTTACATTTTTGTTATTTTATGGCTAACTTGGAATTTAAATTTAAACTTCTGGCTTGATGTGAATGACTCGGTAATATCAAACTCTTGTACGATTTTATAAATAAACATTTCTCCTAATAATTCTGTAGAAGTTTAAAAACTATGCAGATTTTGATACTCTTGGTTGGACATCAGCCACAAAGCCACCCTTCTTTAGGTTTTGTCCAATCTATGGGCTATGAAACTCAATACTAACCTCTTTAAATTAATAATCTATAAATTAATATCTCTATAAATTAATATAATTTCATAGTACCAAATTGAATATTTGGTTCAATTAATATCTCAATAAATTAATAATCTCTATAAATTAATAATTTTTTTACTTTTGGTGTAGTCCCAACATTATTAATTTATAGAGGTTTCACTGTAATCTCATCACTATCACTCAAAACGTGTTTTGCTTCACAATTGTTGTTCCAAGAAGCTCCGTTTTCCAGCATACAAACTAAGAATTGCCCTTAACTAATCCTGGAACGAGGTTGGGCTATACCCATTGGTTTATGCAGGTGGGTTTGTGACGATGAAATCACTGTCCAAACCAGATGATCAGCACTGATTGTACCATGTTGACATGTTCCATTCGAATGGACCGTTTGGACTAGGATAAGATAATGAGATAAGAAGTTGCTTCTGTCATTTCTTAGCTGTACATAAAACATATAAACAATCTTAATAATGATGACATCCACCTTCTCAAAAATTGGCTGGCTAATTGCCTAATTCCTAACGCTACCTCAGAAAAAAAAACATTTTCCAGAAGACAAGAAAAGAAAAATTGGTGAGTGGAAGACAACTCATGAATTGGTAAAACGACAAAGCAATACACGTCAAACGACACCAAGCTGGCTTTGCTGTCTCAGCTCTTTCCTTAGCTTCTGAGAAAACAGCCTGCAAGCATCCAAACTCAGATCCACCGCCGCAGCTAACGCCACGTGCGCTGCTGCATCCTCCGTGCATGTCACGTGCGTCACACCCACTTCCACCTCCGGTTTGCTCTGTTTCCCCACTCCTTCCACCGACGCCGACATCACAAACCCCCTGCTCTGCCCCGGATGCTGCGGCAGTAAATATCCAAAATCCGACCCGGACCCCGATCCAGGTCTCGACGCGGGTCTCGACCCGGCACTTGACCCGGATCCGAGATCCAAACTTCCCTGAGGACTCGTCATGGGCGTAGATCCCGCCGTGTTTGTCCCACCGGTGACATCAATAACAAAACTCCCGCCACTTTTCAAACTTATAGACGACGAGGCAGAGACCTCCGTGGCGATTCCATCTTGAAAGAGCTCGAAACGGTAACCAAGTGTGTCGGAGTAACCAGCTTCACGCCACGCCTCTAGTCTCCCCCATGGCTTCCACGTGCAACCGTCGGGTCTCATAATAAGCCACGCGCCGGGACTTGATCGCGTCACGCGGTTCGAACCTGGAGATGGAACGAAAGGTGTGACCATTGAGGCCATCGCTACAGGCGACCCGGAGAGATCATGGACCGTTACAGACCAACCTTTTCTCTCTTTCGATGGTTGTTCCTTCTCCGATTTCATCGACGATATGCAACTACTTCTCGTTTCGGACATCATCGAAGAGCTGTAATATTTAATTAATAACAAAAAAATCAATTTAGGTTCGGTAATAAAAATATTTCTTGCTGTTTTACCAAGGAAAGAATATAATCTAAAAAAGGAAATGTTTCTATTTTTAACTAACCTGTGAAGAAGATTCCGATCGCCGGAACCGGTGTTTCTAGCGCCGAACTTGCAAGTGAAAACCGCTTGTCTTGTGTTTCCTTGTACTTGGAAAACCTGAGGACTACACTCCGGCTCGCCGTCGAACTGAAACACGAATCTCGGGTCGGGTTCAACCCGTACAGTAACGTGGAGCTCCGGATCGGATCCAGCTTTATTCCTTGATTTCTTAGACCCCAAGGCGACCCATCCGTTGTGTGCCAAACACGTCTTCGTCTCCGCGGCTTTTAAATCTAACGAAACCTCGAATCTTCCTAACAACTTCTCGCTCACGGAAGCGAGTCCACACGACGCGCCGCTAACGCCTTCGCCGCGTGAGTAAGTCTCGACGGAGAGGACACTCGACTTAGGCTTCTTGAGGGAGGCTTCGATCTGAGCTTTGCTTAGACTGAAGCAAGCTGCGACGGTTGAGCAACGAGTCTCGGGTTCAGATTCGGTTCGGAAGATAACCGGAACGGAGATGATCTGACGAGGGAAAGACTTGAATTTGATTTTGGAGTAGCAGTTAGGAGCTGAGGCTGAGGAAGTATTGGTTCCGGAAACAGACGGTTCAGATGAAGAAGACAACGAGGGAGATGGGAATCTAACGGCTAAGTTTCCGACTATGATCCGTACGAAAGAGCACGGATCCATTTGAATTTAAGGTTATATCCACAAACGCTTTGATCGAGTTTGAGATTGGAGAGGAAAGCTAGAGCAAACACACTTGGTTAAGGTTTGAGAGAGAGAGATGCTGAGTGAAAAAAGAAAGTAGAAGAAGGTATAAAAATGGAAAGAGTTGAGAAATAGAAACAGCCTGGAAAATAGCTGGGGATGTTTATTAAAATAGCAACTAATTCAATACATACAGTATATATTTGGTTTAATAAAAAGAAGATTCTGTCGGGTCAATGTGAAACTGTGCGCTTACCTTCTTCACCTATCAGATTCCAGAGAGGCAGAGTTATTTTTATCCTTTTCATTCTACTTTTGAAACGTTTTTAAAAGTGTTTTCCTTTCATTCCTTTTTGTTTCAAATCTTTTTTTTTTATTCCCATCCTGAGTATTTTCTCAACATTGTTGCCTTATTTTTGAACTGAGAAAAGAGAATATATTTTGTTACTTTCATATAAATAAAAAAATAATTTAGGTATTTAGTGTAGTAGCTGTATGAATCATGCAATTGCTTTACTGATATTTGTACCATTAATATTTAGTGGAAATAGACACTTTTGCTGGTTATGATAAGAATTTGAATCCGTATGGAAAATATAAATTTATTATTAATAATATATTTTTCCATTTTAATTTATTTATTGTTATGAAGTAAAATTTTCGTTTTAACATAAATGTTGTTTATAATTCCAATGCAACATTTATTGATTTCATATATCATTTTATTTTTTTCATTGAATGAAATATGGTTAGATATATAGATAATAATATTTTTATTATATAAAATCAAATATTTTTTAATATATGTGTAAAAAGTTAAAATGACAAACAAAGCAGAGAAAGATACATGCAAGACAATAATCGCTGCCATTGATAGGTGGAACTGAGGTTGAGACTTAATATCCACTATCTATTACTCGATCAAGAATCTTCTTCAATCTGCTCTAAAAACTGGATATCTGGGTGGTCCAGATCAGAATCCAAATAGTGATTTTATAAATCTGGCGGATCGGGATACATATCTGAATAGTGAAATTTTAAATCCAGATATCCAAATGCACATTCACTATACATTTTAAAAATATTTTAAATATAATTATATTAATATATGTATATGTAATTTCTATATAAAATAAATAGATTTATTTTTTTATTAAATTTAATATTTTATTTTGTATAAATAAATTTGAATAAATAAATAATAAATTATTTTTTTTATTTTTTTAAAAAAATTAATTTTTTATTTAAAATATAAATCCAGATATCCACGAATATTCGAATTCTTATCTGAATATCCAAATCCCAGATATCTGAAAATGCAAATCCAAATTTGGATAACATTTTCATGGATCTAATGAATCTGGATCCAGATATTCTAAAATACTTTGGATATTCAATCCGTCCCACTGCCACACCCAGATGGAGTAATACGTTACCTTATGCTTCGTAATTTTTATATATCTCTCAGTTCACCACTTCGATATGAGAGGTGAGTTGGCCCCAAAGTGGAGCACGTCGGTATTTAGTTGGCATCATCTTTAGTGGGCTACTAATAATATTGATTCAATCAATCTCAATTCTTTATCTATATTATTGAAACAGAAAATCATAACTTCTTTAATCTTTAATGTGATTGTTTTAGTTTCACTTTCCTTAGCAATTTATGAATGTATATCATTAAAAATAATAATATAAAATACATGTAACTAATTTAATTATAATATATTTTGATACTTTTCATTTTAAGTATAAATGTACATATTTAAAAATTCTAGCAAATCTATTGATATAGTTTTTAGCAAGATCTTAATTTTTAAAATTTTATGTAAATGTTTCCATTAATTCTTAATTGATAATAAAATATTATAACATAATCAGTTATCATTTATATAATAAAAAACAAAAATTTCTTAATGTTATTAAATTTTATAGTTATAGTATATCATATTAAAATAATTATTATACTGAAAAATTATATTAAATTGACATATTAATATACTATATATTCATAAATAGAAAATTTTATGCTAAAAGAATATAATATGTTAGCAAAACGAGTTAACATACCAAACTATATAATACATGTATACAAATTAACATATCTTAAATTTGTGTGTATACAATAATATTATTTAAAAATGAATAAACATATCATTGTTAAAAACTAATTCAAAGTTTTGAAGTATGAGTAAAAATTTAAAATAAATTATTATAAATTAATTTTTAAATATGTTATTTCATGTATGTTAGTTTAGTTTAATAATCAAATATAAATTTAATAAAATAAATATATAATAAAAATAAAAAATATATGTGACATTTAAAGCAATATATCAATTACGATATGTAAACTATAAAAATATTATATCTAAAAAGTTATACAAATATTTTAATATATGATTAATTTGAAAATATATACCATACACAAATAAATAAATAAATAAATATATATATATATATAAATCAAAGTATAGTTTTTGCTAAAATTCAAAATAAATTATAAATATAATAAAATTGCCTTCATTTATTTCTGTTGTATACTCCTATTTCATTAACTTATGTCATATACTTCTATTTCATTAACTTCTGTCGTTTTGCTCTGTTTCCACACGTATGTTTCATCACATCAAATTAAAATCGACATCGTTATTTTTATTCATGTGAATGTTTAATTAATCGTTTAAGTGATGAACTATTTGAAAATAAATACATTTTTTTTTTTGAAAATAATTAGAAGTTTGACAGATAAAAAGGAAAAAAAGTTAAACTAGGCAAGAAGACCAATCTGTACTACAGATAGGATCTTGAGGAGACTGTCGAGACGCAGCTGTATGGGCACCCACATACAGCCGATGTATTATTTTCATTATTTTACTAAGTCAAATGATCGAGATCATCAGATTCATTACTACAACTACATAATTAAACTTTATATTTCTTAATGCATTAGTGACGCATGCTTAGAAGTTAAATAATCAGATATGGATCCTAAGAAATGGAGTAATAATATTCAAATAAGTTTTCGTGCTTTTTTCATAAAACTATGGCTAAGCTAACACAATAATACTTTAAAAGTTTTGACAAAGAAAGATCGTACTTTTATTAGAAAATTCAATCACTATGTCCAATATCTTATTCACATAGAACAGCTTTGTCAATACTAACAAATAATTCATATTAAACAAAAAACAAATATGCTTACATATGCCCAAACCTTTGAAAACTTAATTCAATTAGCTAAATTAATAATTTTTCTTCATCCATACACACATATTGTTTTAAACAAATTAAATTTATATAGATTTGCATAATCGTGACTATAATTGAACAATTATAATACAAATTAGTTTTATTACTTAATAATATTTAAATGCTGTTCATATTATTGAAAATCATACAAACTAAGTAAAACTTATGCATTTTGGGTTCACTGTTGGAAAAAAAATTATGAAGGAGTGGAATGTAGTTTTATTTCAAATATTAACCTGTAAATTACTTATTGATAATCATTTGTATAGTTATGATCTTGAGTCTAGCTACTGTAAGGAAATTGTTTAAAATACTATAAGTTGACTATTCATTTTCAAATACATTCAATCAAAAATAGAATCTATATTATAATAGTTGAGTTTTAAGACTCCTCAGTGCGCCACGTCAGCATTAGGTGGGTTCCACTTTAAAAAATATGAAAAATGTCAAACATATGATTAGAATCCGGGTTATTAAGAAACAAACACTAACATTCATACCACTAAACTACAAGATAACTTGTACATTGATGGCCGAAACTAATATATATTTAGCCGGAAGCCTTTGCATTTATGGCCTCCTTTAAAGTTCGGGCCTGGAAGTGTATTATGAGTTTCATTTTTAATTGAGCTTCATCACATTATATGAAGAAAATCCTGAAATTTATAACAATTATAGTTTTTCCATATTGTAAACCGTCAATGTTTAAAATGAGTTAAAATTCCTTTCACCATCGTCTCATACATGTCTGAGTTACAGAGCTGCGCCGTATGTCTGTTCGTAATCTATTTTTTTCACCGGTGAACTTTTCCTCTCCCCATCTTACATCGCTTGATCATAAATGTTCCTGATTTGTAACCTCTCTGTAAATCATATATATATGATTCTCATCTTTGATGAACCCTATGTGCATCTCCACAAAACTTATCTATTCCTCTTAACTTTAACCATCTTCTAGAAAATGTCTCTCTCTCCTTCTCCAGTTCCTAAAACTAGCGTCACCGACATCCGTCATGCGGTCTTCAAGTCTCTCTGTCATGTTAAAGTAAACATAAGCCATATCAACCAAATTAACATATAGAACCTTAAATCAAATTAACATATAGTTACTCAAATCATTCAGTATAGGTTTTAGTAAACGAAACTAATAATAATAGAAATAAAGTCATACAACAAATTCAAACCTTCTTATTGCAGGTTCCAAGAACACCGAATCAACAGAGGTTCACTGAGTAAGGAATGCGACGGAGACAGCCTTAATTGAGGTGAGCTGATCTCTCTTCTATGTTGCTATAGAAAAACCATAATTTCGCAAAATTACACACTAAAAACACAATCAGACCAAGAATCACAAGAGCTTGTCACACTACTTAAGATGACGAGGAGAAACTAAAAGGGCGAATAAACAATCCAGTTTCAGATCTAAATTGAGACTCAAGACTCATCAAATTTCAAGTCCAATCATTTAAAACCCAACTAGTACATTTTCATTGTGTTCAAATATAGTCCTATACGACTAAACTTTTTAATCTACCATTCCCATTTTTAAACTACCACAAAATATTTTTGACAAATACAAAAAAAGAATAACTATCTTAGTCATACATGTATATAATTATACGAAGCATTAGCATTTATTAAACTACAGTTATATATTTTCAAAACATGTCATGGCACATTGAAAACAACAAACTATATTTCTTTTCGAATAACAAAATTATTTCTTCTTCGTTCCCATATTATAGTTGTATAGTAACAAATACCTATATTTGGTTACATATGGTTATTAAATTACTAATAACGTTAAGATCCAATTAAATCGTAAAAAAATGTAGAAATACGAACACATATAAATTCGTCAAACACTCTTATCTGTAAATAAAAACATGTCTTTACTCACTAATAAATATTGATCTCTAAACATTCCACACAACCCCTTAACAAACATGTTTCATCTTTTTCTCTTCAATTCATTAAACTATATTTCTTTATATAATTTAATAAAATCTTAATTTTTGTTTAAAAATGCTAATTCACTATTTAACAATAATATGCTACCAACCTACAAATTAGACAATAACAACATAATAAATCACCCATCCTAGACATAAAAGCACTAATAACACATATATTCGAGAAAATCATTACTAAAATAATATATGAATATTTCAAAGCATATGAATTTTCACCCATTCATATATCAACTCAATTCAATCGGGTTTTCGGTTAAACCCCAAACAAAAAAATGTCCAAAAAAATGACAAAATCTCATCTATAAAACATCATAACGCATCATCACTGTCTCCGGCTCCGCGCTTGCGCGGAGCTATGAACCTAGTAATACTAGTATTTGCCTTGTGTTAAGCACATAATTTGTTTTTACAGGAAAATAAAAAGTTTAGTTATATATACATGTTATGAATAATTTCTTACTTGTTATGTGTGAAACTTGTTATGAGCAATTTATGTCTTTGGATTCTAACGTCCAGTATTCAGTTAGTAGTTAATTTAACATCTTCATATGTAAACAATTTAACAAATTAATTTTTTTTTTAAAAACATTGTTTACAAATCCAGTTAACACATTAAAATAGTGAAATCAGTATGTAACACATAATTAAATTACTTTACCAGTTAGTTTGAAAATATGTGATCTTTACTACATAAGTATTCTGCTATAATATTTAAATCAAAATGATAAATTATACATCATGGACTACTAAAATAACAATCACTGATTAAATACTCTAATCAAAATGGCATCTTGAAAGAAATATATTCTCAATTGACACATCAAAGCATATCTTACTGACACGTACATTGACTGGGGAAATCTAATCTTGAGAATTAGGAACTCCATTTAAAGGTGATTTTTCAGCCCCATATTAGACACACTACGTGATTTTTTCATAGTTCATGTGTTGTTATAATGCCTGACAATTATGATTGAAATGTTTTAAGTATGACAAAAAAGACTATAAAGATTCCCGCATAGAATGTTTGAGACATTACCTTTCTCACGGTATGTTTATCTTTTCGGCTTTAGTGAAGGTGAACCATAGGAACACAAATATTTGTAGAGCAGAAATAAAAACTATCCAACCACACCTACATGAACATCAACATACTGAAAGTAGTAATGAATCAAGAGGATCAAGCACATAACAACTCATATATATATATATATATATATATCCAAGAATGGCTTTTAAAAATTGTAAAGAGATGTTTGAACTTACTTATCTTTTTCCTCTGTTGCTCCTCGGTTTTTCTGGATTGAATCCTCCTATTATGACAAACAACACCTAGATATAAGACATACAACTATGTATTTTTTAGATTTAAAGTTGGAACAGATCACCTTAATGAATACAAACAAATATTTTTATATTCTTAATTACATAAAGCTTTGATAAACAATAATTAAATTTAATAGCAATTTCTGATGGATTTGACAATAAGTTCATATCAGGTTATAACGTGACTTTATATTAAAAACAAACATGATTAACAAGTTTCATAAGGGTGATGACAAGATGAAGATCAATAATCAAGGGTTTAAGTTTTTCCTACTCAGAATGAATTTTCTTTGTTAGAACATGGTTTTAGATCCATGCAAAAAATTGATCAACACAACAAAACGTTACAATTAAACTTAATTTTATAACTCACCCAGAAAATGATAAGTTGGATATCCAACAACTTTCAAGTTTTTCATCTACCATTCTCTTATAGAAAGCTTCAGTTGGAAAACATGATTATAAACTAGTGACATCTATTTGTTTCATGCAAAAAGGTCACATACCTTTTCTTTTGGTCACGTACATACGTACATTTTAGGAGAAAGTGTGTGTCGAAGATGGAATTGAGATGAAGATACTTGTCTGAACTCTGAACCTCCTCTATCAACTGCAACGAATTACAATCCTTGAAGCAGATACATAGAAGAAAAAAATGATGCAAGAGAAGCATGGAGATCTAGGGAAGACAAAGTACAATTCATTCTGAGTTTTATGATAGAAGAAGCTGAAACCGTTTTAAAGATCATGAAATCAAAGTGGTTTTAGATGATAGTGGGTAGTTATAATTTTTGTAGACATTATAATTTTTTTTCAGTTTTATCTTGTTTTAATTGTTTTTTTAAAATTGTAAAATTTAAATTATGTGGTATAATGTTATTGGTTGAGTGACTTGTGCTTTAGTATATAAAAGATTTGAATTTATGATTTAGTATTTAAGAGATGGAGTTGAGTTTACTCTTATAAATGATTAATAAATCTTTTATATAATAAATTTGGTTTTTTTTTACTGGGGCAAAAATTGACACATATCCTTTTTTAAAAAGACTAATCTCGAAATTCTTATGTTAGGCTGTAGTGGGTTTTAATTCATTGTTTTTTGGGTTTTATAATAATTTGAGGTTTGTTGATATCATGGGTTATTCTGTCGTCTACAGTTTGTCTTCTACTTCGTCCGTCGAATGTTCTAGAGATGTGTAAGTATGATGAGTGCTCGGAAACGCTACAACGTTTCGTTTGCATCTAATTTACTTCCTCTTCAAACGTGATTAGTCCACTCTTAAGCATTCAATCTAACTCATTGCATACTCAGAGTAACAACTCCACTTTGAGCTCTCTTCTGAACCCTAATCCGAAGCCTTTTGCAGGTTTCCAGATCTTCCTATATCTTTCTCCATGGTTTCCAAACCCTGTCTGCCATCAGTAAACAAGACGAGAGGCAGCCGCTAAAGCACCACCCGTAGAACCACCACATGAAACCTCCTCTGCTAAACGATATCAGTACCCAAATTCAGATCTACACCGTCGAGGCCATATCACACCGGGCTCATCCAAAGGATCATGCCCATAGACATCACCTAAATATAAGGCAAGACGTGGGTGAACGAAAGACTGACGCAACAACGCAGAAGATAAGGATACGATGGTAGAACATGTAGAATATGCCCTCGGAGATAGAGCTTACCAGCTCTAGAATAAAATTATGGAAAATAAACTATTTGTAATGGTTCAATTTGATGCTCTGTTATACGCCTGCTTATGATTTACGGATTTTATAAGTATATTCTTAGAACTAATTGTGTATCACCTTATTGATGAATTGCCTTCTTTTGTATTGTTTTATGGTTTTTCGGATTTTCTTCTTTAGAAGAACTCAGAAGCTCTTTGAGCTTATAATTTCAGAAGGAGCGAAGCGGCAGCAGACATGGTTATTACATTACTGTGTGTATTTATATGTGTTGTTAGTAGATTGTATGGCGACAATGATGAAAGAGATATTAAGACCAAGTATTGTCTAGTAAAGTTCCAATACAAGAGGCTACACAAAACCCTTACTCTGGGTATGTACAATGCATCACTATACCTATGTACAATTTTGAAAAATGTTCGTGGGATGTGGCTGTGATTTCTCTCTATTTGATCATTTATGCAAAAAAAATAGTTGGACATTTTTGGGTACCCTGAAGTTCCAGTCACAGTAGAAAGCTCCAAACTCTTAAAATACGACCTTTCTCTCTCCTCTTGAAGATTAAACAATACTCCCTCCGTTCCTTAAAGATACATATTCTAGAAAAAAATTTGTTCCTAAAAGATCCATTTTTTACATTTTCAATGCATTTTTTATTAACTAATTGTAAACTTCAAAAAACTTAATTGCATTTATTGATTTTTTATTGGTTTAAAATTATGGAAAAAAGTTAAATACAAAAAACTATGCAAATTTATTTTGTTTTATTAAAAAGTGTGTAAAAACTAGAATATATATCTTTTAGGAATCTTTAGTTCCTTGATATGCGACAAACTCAAACTGTTATTTTGACTTAGATCTCTTTATGTGTTTGCTGTTTTGATCCAAGATCGATTCCCCATGTAGCTGATTTTGCGCACAGAAAAAAATGAGCTAGGAGATGTCTCTCTTCCTCTTCTGACTAGAAACAAATGTGACAAAAGTGCAGTTGAGTTTTGTTGCAAGGGTCTCTGACTATCTATGTGAAGTTACAATTCTCACCCTCAGACCTCTGATCAATCTTGCAATAGTAAGAATAATAATTTTTAATCTTAAAACACATTTTGAGTTTTCACCTTGATGGTTTCTTTAATTGTAGTCCATCAAACATGATAGTTCATTAGCGACTAAGGTGAAGATGATTGTCATATTTGGTGGAGCTTTCTTTGCGTTAGGGAATATCAATCCCTCACCTGAATTGAGTGTACAACACTCTCTGAACATCTTATTTAATCTTCTATTAATGAAAAAAATACAGGTTTCATGTTTTGTGAGTTTACTCTTTTCTGTGCAGATATATGGTGACCCAAAAACAGCTGATGTTAGGTACATGTCTGGAGCTGATATCACTGTTGTTGGGATAAACATCAGTAGCCAATTTAAGCTAACATGTGAGTGAAATTTCCTCCTACTCTACCTCCTTTTAACGTACATTCCGATTGCTTAATAGTTCACTGAAAACAAGTATTTTCTACTGTTTCAGATGACCTCTTAGCACTGCGTGATTCCCAGGGGAAACATACGAGATTTTTAAGTGGCATGTGAAAATTTTACAGAGTTTGGCACATCGAATATTATCTAAAAAGAGATGAGGTTCCAAGTTTTGATTCAATTTTTTTTTATTGTTGTTGGTTTTAGGAGTGTACCTCCATGACCCGGTGAGTTTTGTGTAAGCAGTACAGCCTGGTGTATTCAAATAAGAAGGGGATTGTTCGGGTGGGGACTCATGGAATATGCGTCGAACACATGCTCATGGATCAAGCCCTCAAGCAGTCTTATTATGTAAAACTTTAATATTCATAGAAAAAGAAAGAACTGTAGATAGAACGGGTGCAGTCCATGGGTGATATTTTCACCAATATCTGTGGCATGGAAGATTAATGTAGACAACATTTTGGAATATATCAAAATGATGTTGGTGAAGCTTAATTCGAATCTTTATTCAAGATCTGTATTTGAACTCTATATATACAAAATTTAGGTAAAAAAAACATAACTAAAATTATTTATCTTTTTTCTCTTTTACTCTAGGTTGTTGGTAAAGCTATAAATACTTGGTTTATAAATTTGATAACAATCAACAGTAAATTATAAAGAGTAAATAGAGTTAGTAGATTATTGGGACTCTACCAAGAAAATAGAAGCACAACACATTATGATCATAAATATGTAATTTATTAAGAAGTAAATTAAAAAATTTAAATTAGTAAAAATCTTAGAAAATAAATGCTGTTCATATTTTGGTATGCTATGTCTACCTACTTTTCATTAACAAACTAGTTGTTCTATTACTCATATCAACAGAAAACATTATGGGAGATCAGTGTTACAAACACAAACCGCATAATGTCATAGTCAGTTGATCTTTTTAATGGCATGTCTCTTACGTAATGTTAAATTACTTATTCCCAGATTTGTAAAGCAAATCAGTCCAACACCAACTACAAATTTACAACTATCTCTCTCTCTTCCACTTAATAGTATTGAAATGGATGCAAATCAGCAACTCTCAAGCTTCGAAAAACATTCTCTAGAAATCTTAGGAGACCTATATTATTACTTTTCAAAAAAATTATCTAATTAATAGGAAGCCTTGTTCATTATTTCTTATCTTCAAATAATGTTATCTATTAGACATTATGTTCATGTTATTAACTAATATAAGATATTATCACTCTACCTCAACTATTTGTATATATCCACTATATTAAACAAGAAAATATTTAGTGTTATGCACACTGCCACCATACATTGACATAGTTTCGTAGTCTCCTTTTTATAAAACTAGCTGCTCCATTCCACCGATCACATTTAACTAATAAACCAGAAAGTACATCAGCATAATAAGTAACTACCACAGTAGATATTTCGATTATACAAGTGAATCTAAGAACAATTTTTTTTTTGTTAAATAACACAAACGACAAACACCCCGCTCGTAGCACGGACAACTCACTAGTTTATAAATAATTTACGAGTGTTACCTTAGGTCTTTTCATCATAAATGTATGTTATTGATGAAAACTATCATTCTTTAAATATAAACTGGAAAAAGGGGTATAAAGTCTATTGGATGTATATATACGTCATGAAAAAGAGAATATTACTTATCTATAATAAGTTCAATTACACATTTGGTCATTAAGAAATAGATTCTTTTAAGCATTTTACTTTTTTTTCTTCATTTTTAATAGCACAATATTTAGATTATATTTTAGTTTTATTCTAAGAATGTATAATTGATCACTCATATCATTAATAAAAGTCCAGATGGGCCACATTATACAATGCAACAAAGAGAAACCTAATATTTGAGATTACATAAACACAAATATCATCTTCAGCTTGAGTACACGTATAATCATATTGTAGTGCATTTAGACTCTAGAGTCTTCACTATGAAATTCTCAAACACAAAATGCATCACCACTCACCACTTAGATATTCAATGTCTGCAAAAAAAAATCAACAATAGTGCTTGCAATTTTTTTTTCCGCCTTGAAATTCATAGCCTCCACTAACTCTTTGCTTTTGAGGTATTTTTCTTGAATCGTCTAAAAATTAAGAAGATATGGTTTCTTACATCATACACTACAAACAAAAAGAAAATAAATTAAATATTTCTTTTCAAATATTTGCACTAGTTATAATTAATGTAAAAGATTGCATCACCTAAATAATCGACTTCTTTGATAATGGGGAAATAAATTATATTACTTATTAATAAGTAGATAAAAATACTAATAGTTTAAACTGTTATTTTAAATGATTTTAAAATATATCATTTATAACAAGAATATTAATTTGAATTAATTTTGTAAAATAATGTTAATATTAGTATCAATTAAACTAATTTATTTTAGTTGTTATATAGGTTTTATAAGTAACTGGTGGTAGTAGCTTTGATTTTATATCACTTATTATTGTCAAAGATATGTGACATAATTTTAGTTATCTTTCTTATTTAAAAATTAAATTAGATTCATATAATATCTTGAAAATTCATAATATATTTAAAGGAAAATAACAAATTAAATGTAATTATGATATGAAATTTTTGGTAAAAATACATGCATACTAAAACATACAGTGAAAACATAAAACAATGATTAAAGCACATGGTACACTCCTTTTTAGTGTTGCATAATTATGATATTATAAACTATGAAAATATTACACATGATTCTATAATTGACAATTTTATTTTATTATGAGGATTTACGTATGAATGCACCACTTTGTACCATCCTACAAAAACCATGTTTGACAGTATTCATTACACTGCTAATTTACAACTAGAAGGTAGCACGTGTAACCAAATTTGTGGTTTTCTAAAACTCTTGAACATTTTTTATACTTTGGTTATCTTCTCTCTGTAGTCTACAAACTCTTTTGAATGATTTAATTTTTTTTGTTTGCCATAGTTTCATTTTCTGCAGATAAAAAAGACAGAATAATCACTTTACAATCATGTTTCAATAAATAATATGACACAAACGATGATGTGAGAAATAATTTTTGCCACTACATTTTATCATTTATTAGTTGAAAAGAATATAGCTTGTTTTGAAAAATCAAACAAATGTAAATTGAAATACAAAGCTATATGAATGTGTCCACTACAGATTAGAAACATAAATCATTACAAATATATGATACATAAATATTACCTAAGCAAATACTTCATCGACATTAGTGAGAGGGTTTACCGGTAGACCTCTTATAGTAATTGATTTCAAAGTAAAAAGACATACATGACTCTGACAACTTTTCAAATTTCTTGTTGTCCTTACTAAATTGCCATTTGCGGAATCCTATGTTATCACTGACCTTTAAGTAATTAGCATCAATTGTTAAGTTTAATTTTCATTGACAACAACTTTTTGCTATGTAAATACATATTTTCCAATTAATACTAACTGAAGTTGCTAAAATCATCTGTTTAGGAATTGATGTCAATCAATTTTTTGTATTAGTTATTTGAAATTATGAGAGATGTTCAAATGTTTTTGAAGATGATGCGAATTAACATGAATGTATACAAAATACAATAAAAATATTACTAATGTTCAATATAACATTTTGTATAAATTAGTAATTAGTAATATCAATACTTGTAATGGTTATAAAAGCTATTAGTTTTTTTGGTGGGGTTATTTATCCGATGCATTCTTTTTGTCGTTGTAGGTGAAGCTCTTGATAAGTTAGCCCTTGGTATTCATAGAACATCATCAAACACGACCAAAGATTTTCATCTTTATGCTCTGTTCTTTAAAGACCGCAACAACTTGAGTCATCATCCATGGATGACCTTCATTCAAACTCGCCACTGATAAAAGTGAAGATTTATTAACCTATGAGAGATGAATCGAACAATGAAAGAAAAAATCTGATTAATCAATTGGGAGCTAAGTATCCACACAAGGTGTAGGAGACAAAATCTAGTTAAATACTGAAATAAGCTCCAACATCATCAAATCAATAATGAATAGAAATAAAACTATTTATTAGGCGCATTGCCGACATGTAGGCCAGAAAGAATGATTGAAAAGATCAGAAATTTCAAGAAAAGTTGAGATAATTAAAAGAGTAATATTATGTTGTTTTCTTTTTGAACTTTCTTTACCACAACTTTATAAGATTTTGTGTCTCTGAACAAATCCAGACCAAACTCAGACCAAACAAATAACTATCTTATGTGTAAGTATATTGCAGACATAAAATTTTGCAAAGAATTATAAGATGATATACATAGTTCATTATAGAAGTTGTAAAAGAGATTGTATAATAGATTTTGGGACAACAAAAAATAAAATTGTGTTCAACAAATTTAGAAAAGAAGTATTGATGATAATAGGTGAGATGTGTTCATAAAATAAAACAAAAGACAATCTAAAAATGTGTTCATGGTAAAAAGAACAAAAATTAGTAGTAACCATGTCCAAAGTGAGGAGGACAATCTTGATGATGGTCGGATTCGGAAATGTGTTCTTGCTTGAAGCATGGTTCATTCCGATTCTGATTGTATTCTGGAGCGAATCCTTCAGTAATATTATTATTACCATTATTCCCAAACAGTGTTGTAGAGTAATGAGGAACTATGTTGTGATGATTGCAAGCGAATGTGTTCATTCCCAACATTCTTTGATGATTATACATATCTAGATCAGTGTTGATATTACCATCATCATCAGATATCCCAAAAGTAGCATTACTTGAACTTCCAACATATAGATTATGATGCGGAACAATGGCTTGAAGATACTTGGAGGCTTCAGCAGTCACCATCTTTCTCAATTTTTCCAAACCACTTTTGAATTCAGTGAGTTGGCTTAAGTTGAATTTTTCTATAGGTTCTTCCCACCAATTCCTGGGCATTTTACTATCTTTTTTCTTTTTCTTTAGGTCATCGTTCTTTTTCTTCTCTACTTCAAATTCCTCTGTGACCTGTATTTTATATATATATTTTAAAATCCATATAACAATATTTTAAATTTACTTTTCCTAAAAAGTAAATAGTTAATACTAAATTAATTATTAAAAGGAACATGTATATACTATCATTCAAATTTAACATTGTTTGTATGTGTCTGACTGTATTTAATCATTTTAGAATTGTGAATTTTTTTAAAAACATGATTATTTTAAAATCTTATGCAATCTCAAAATATATAATAAAAATTCTACAAAAAATCATGAATGTTCTTTTTGTCATCCAAAAGAAAACCATGAACATTATTCTAATAACTAGAGGTAAAAAGTAAATTTTAGTTTTTGTTGATAACTTTTTAGTCAACTAAAATTATTATATACATATTTGATATTTGATATATATATATTTTATAAATTAAAATTTATATAATTAAAATAAATAAATAATTGAAAATATAAAATTTACCTGGGTAAGGTGATTGTTGTGATCTCGTACGACTGCATTTCGATGAGCTTCATTAAGTTGCATGTCGTTGTGTTGATGAGGATGTGGTGGATTAATGTTTAAGAAGCGATCAATTACATGATTAACATTTGGATGACCAAAAGAATAAACCTTCTTCCCAGGTGAGAATACAATAATCACGATTTCAGCACCACAGAGCGTGCAAAGCTCGCTAGATTTTTTGAAAAGACCCGATCTTCTTTTTGAGAAAGTGACCTGAAGATTGTTTTCGTTTTTCATTTTCGTCATCTCTATTTTTTGGCGACCTTTACTTTTTCTCACCATTTTTGCAGATTGTTGGAAAGATAAAATATGATTTGGTGTTACCAGCAGAAAGATTGTCTTGTATTTATAGTTGAATATAAAATATCAACCGTTAGCGTTTTAGCGATTTTGAATAAATTGTTTTAATTTATTTATTTTGTATTATAATTTATTTTTACCATTTTGGAAACAAAGTAAATCTTTATATTCGATTAGAATTAGGTATGCAATTTATGATATTCTAATGTAGTGCTGTTATTTCATCTGTTACAGTGCATCAGAATCTGTGGGATGCATGTATTACATCAGTGACAGATATGCCTTGAGAGAGCATGCTATGTACCCATACAAATTTTCACAAATAATTAGGGTATGATAGTAATCACAATTTTGATAATATAAGCCATGCATAATTAAAATGTCGTACGATCTAACTATGGTTCATGTTGTTTACAAGATAAGTGCGGAGTTGATAAGAAAATAGTGTGGATTTCATAGAAAAACTAGTGCGTTTTTGAAGAAAAGAATGTGGTTTTGATAGAAAAAAAAAAGATAATGTAAAATAGATATATTAATAGGATTGGAATTATTTTTGTGCTTATTGATAATGTCATAATATATATATATATATATATATATATATATATATATATATCTTTCAATAATTTTAAATATGAATAATGTCATAATATATATCTTTCAATAATTTTAAATATTAAAATTATTTCGAAATAAATTAATATAAATTTAACTAATAAATATAGTTTGGATTTAAAAAGTACACATTAAAAAATATTGTAAATAAAACAATAATTAAAGAAGAAAAACACAATCTAAACCGCACCATATTTAAAAATGTACGGAATAATCGTGTTATTTGTAATAGTTAGTCAAAACAATTTTTGTTTTAAGTTGTAGATGCGTTATTACAAGAAAACGTCTCATCGAATCAACTTTCTTTCGAATAGTAACGTTTGCGTAATTCAACTCGGAATAGTCTAATTACGTTCCGCACCTCAGTTGTCATTCATAGACTTAGTGTTAAATCTGTATAAAATGCAGTTAGTCAAAAATATTTGTTATTGAAAACGTATAAAATGATTATCAAATATTTATATTAAAGCATTTTTGTCAAAAAAGTTATTGATTCCTTAATAAGCTAGATCTCCATTTTTGTTGACTTGACCACTTGTGTACATCATAAAAACCAAATTAATTTTGGTTTACGTGGAACATTTTTAACTTATCTTTTTATTATAAAGATGATTTATTACTAACCTATGACTTTATATTAATAATTCTCTATTTTATTGGAAAATATAGGGAATGTTATTTTTATCTTTTAGAGGCAAAAGTAGAAAAAACTATATAGAGATATATATTGAGAAGGATTTTTCTATATTTTACCGTATAAATAGAAAAACTATATAAAGATATATATTGAAGCAAATTCACCTGTATAATAAGATTTTTTTATTCTATTTTAGAGGAGAAAATAGGGAAAAATATAGATTAGGTTTAAAAATGTTTTCAGAAGTAATAACCATTTCTTATAATTTTAAAACAATATGTTTTTATAAACTTTGAAATCACAATGTTTTTTTAGAAATATCAACTCCATTTAAAAATTTCACCAATAATTGTAAAATCTTCTTGTATTTTTTAGCATCACGCACAATTAATTTATTCAACTCAACTCTAGTAATATTTGCACAGACCCAATGTTTGTGAACTCATAAAGCCCAACACAATTATAAAAAAATTCTCTCTGAAAAGAAATGTTAAAGCCTCAGCTTCTCTAGAGCTCTATTGACAACTTTTAGTATTACACACGGTCAAGTTTAGAAGTGAGATGCTCTTTAAATATATAACTCGTTTTGGCACCTAAAGCATGAGTTTAATCAGCTTTAATCCAACGGTTACCATGTATTTGAGTCTGGATTATAGTGTTACAAAAAACATGATGAGTGTATGAACACTTGGCTTTAACCCATTAAGACTCAACAGCCACGTCAAGAAAATTTAATGAGTGAATGATAAAATGATCCAACAGCTGAACTGCAAGACCAACTTATTTAAACATGTTTATGTGCCATATTATCTAGTGCGAAAACTATTGGAGAGTAGGGGTGGGTAACTAAACTGAATCTAAAAACTTAAGCCAAACTCCACCCGATAAAAATGAATAAAAAAATTAATCAAATTTAACATAAATGCCGAATGGGTTTCATTCTATAGTATTCCAACTATGGGTTTTACCTGAATTGAACCTGAGCTATACTAGATATCCAAAAAATATTAAAATCTCAAAAAATTTATTCCAAACCCGAACTCAATCCCCAATAAATACAAAATTACTCTAACTTAATACTTAGTAGTTAAAGTAAATATCTATTATATGAATAATTAACTCAAATACTTAGTTTAGTATATATTTTGGTATCAAATATTAAAGTTTTTATGTTTTAATAATTACATTTGAAGTTCAGTTATCAATATATTTGTTACTGAAGTTGAAACAATGCTGCTTTTTTTTGAATTTAAATAATGTTTTCTACTTTATAATGTTCTTAGTTACTAATTTTAACTTGTTTATGTTGTTTTCCTACTAATATCTATTTCTGACGCATTCCACCAAACTTTTGTTAGTGAAAACTGTTTACAATTGAGAAGTTTGTAAACTGATGTTTGTACTTTTGAATCACAAACAAATATTTAGGTAGCAAAACCGATGTAAAACATAATCCAAAATTAAATTGTTCAATTGTATTACTATATCTGAACCGAATCTGAGAAAACCCGAACCGAAACCAAACCAAATTTTAAGGATATCCGAATGAGGTAAAATTTTATGCCCCCAAAAAAGCAAAATCCTATTGGACACTCGAATACCCATACCTGCTAGAGAGTTAGTGATTATACATAAAATTTGAGGAACACCATAGAGACAAAAAGGTCCACACTCGACACAAAGATCCATGAGAATTTCATGTATCACACACTCACCCCATATACAGACAATGTCCCTAGAAGAACATATTTTCTTTCTATATTCATATATTTTTATGGAGTTTATTTAAATTTTCAAGTCAAAGAACTGAACCTTCAATGTTTTATGCATGTTTGGTAAATATGACTTGTCAATAAGAAAAGGTGAGAGGAAAGGCATTAGGAGCTCCTATCAGCCTCTATGGCACCAAACCCGGTGCTCGTACCAAGTAGTTTTAGTGTAAGGAAAAATCTAAACGTGGTAGGTGAATCGCAATTGAATGCTTGTCGTTTGTACCAAGTTAATCCAGAGGGAACTTGTATCCCTTGCAAACACCAACCTAACGACTAAACCAAAGGGATTCTGATTTTTAATCACTTGGATGGTTGAAAAATATTAGAAAATAACATTTTTCTTCGTGTTACTTCTTCCAATTTTTTTAACACTGGTTAATTATGCTATTACAAAATAATAAGAAACATTACATCGATGATTATACATCCGATAATTCTACTGATGTAGAAGAATTAATGAATCACTAGATTTTGACCCGCGCTTAGAAAGTGCAGATTTATTTTTTGAAATTAAATAATACTTGTAAATGAATTTTTATATGAGATTTTGACCCGTGATTTTTGACCCACAATTTTTTATCCCGAACCAATAATCATATAGATAACTAATTTTTTTTTTGGAATTATCAGATATTTTAATTTAAATATCCGATTTACACTGAAAACGTGTAAATTATTAGATAGAAATTATAAAATGAGATAAATCTATTGTTATTAGAAAGATTCATGGCAAATTTATTTAATATGTATATTAACTATCAAGCTATAAAAAATGAGGTAAACATGTTTGGCCAATTTACCAATGTGTCTTATTACACGAGACATGGATTTTGGTTCCCTTTAAAAAGATGAAAATAATTATATCGGTTAGCTTGTATGTTAACAAAATCAATATATACAAATCACAAATCTATATAAGATATTTAACTAACATTAGCATCACATAGGATTATTCCATAGATTCTCCAACGCCTTTCATGTAATGTCTCCATGTATCAATGATCTTCACTTGGATGTGACATGCCGTCTTGCGTGGTTTGATATCATTCAAGAAAGTTAGCTACATACTGTTCACCATTTTTTTTTCTGTATCTGTAGGTCTGATGAATATTGTGCTTAAGTGATCGTATAATTATAATAGGTAGGTGCTATAGCGGATTTAGGTTACGCAAATGTAGGTCAAAATATTTTAAAGATTGATAAAAATATGTAACTTTGTAGAATAAGGAATATTATGCGAGTATATTGCAATTAGAATAAGCTTTTTTATTTCTAAGAGTTAATGCTAGAGATGGCAAACAGGTTATCCCGTCCCATCCCGTCCTAGACCGCAGCGGGATTTTCTTCAAGCGGGTCAGGCCCGCGCGGGCTGCGGTCTCTAGAATGGCTACCCAAACCCGTCCCGCTATATGTGCATGCCTTTGCGGGTTGGCCCGCATGAAATGTAATTATTTGTATCACACCCAAAATATATTAACATACAAAATAAAGGTAATTGCAAAAGATATTTTTCATTATCTTATAACTCATAAGTTCATAACCAATATTTTAGTTTGCTGAATCCAAGAATTAAATAAAATCAAACACCTAATCAAAAGTGTCAATCCCAAATTAAATAAAAAGAGAAACCAAATCAAAACACTACTAAAGCTTGAATTTGAACTCTCACATTTTGTAACAGGAAACTATTTGTTTGAACCTTAATTTCAATATGTGACATGTTTTATGTTTAAACAACCATGTGTGTGATAGTTCAAAAAGAAAAAAAAACAACCATGTGTGTGTTCTTTAATATTTATAATCTTCTATGGTGATATACAATGTGCAGGCTTCAAAGTTTTGATTCGACATATATTCTCGTTATATAATATTGATGATACTTCGATGAGATGAAGATAAGGTGCTTGAGATGAACCTTATGTGCTAAGAAAATATAGTCTTTTTATTCACTCATATATAAATATGTGATTTTATTGTACTATAATAATGATGGTTTTATTCTTCTTTGGTTTGATATACAGTTTGCAGGATTAAAGAAAATGGCTAATATATATGGTGCACAAAAAAAGATGAGAAGCCTAGGTACCTACACAATAGGTTCGTTGTCTAATAATGATAACGGTTCGATAGATACGATTTTATCATGTGCTATAATATTGCTGATTGTTATGATTCATTTTTATGTCGACTAAAAAACGTCAAATAATAAGATGTGTATTTTATATTAGATCAGTTACTTGTAATCAGAAATATATGAATTTATTAAATATAATGGTCAAATCTAGACTATTTGTAAGTAGATAAAAATTACTTATGTTTTAATACTATATATTAGATTTTGATTCGCGCTTTAAAAACATGAAATAACATTTTGATTAAATTTTTCATTTTAGAAATTATTACAATTATGTTTTTGAACTTTAATATTTGAGTTTTGATGTCTATAATTAAAAGAAATTTATATTGGTGTCTCATAGTGCTAGACATTTAGGTTTTATTTATGATCTTTTCGGATTATTCAGTTTTTGATTAATTTGGGTTTAGGGTTTAGGACACGTTATATTTTTTGAATTGGTTCAATTTGAGTAATATCGGATTGGATTCAAATTTAAATATTTTTTAGTTCTTCGGATTGGGGTGTTTTGGACCTGTGTAAAAACTAGACATTTTTCGGATCGGTTTAATGTCATATTTGGTTTGTATTTATCTTTTTTTTTTTTGTAAAATCCGGAATGAAACCGATATAGAAATAGTTTGAGTCATGTTTAAAGCCATAAATTTAAAAAAACTCCAAAAACCCGAATTAACCCCAGAAATCCAAAATGCTAATTTAGGTAATTAAGGGGTTTGCATATTTTAATTTATAAATTATTTTATATATATTATTATAATTAATATTTTTATTATATTTAAATATTTGGATACATGTTCAGTTCTCGGTTTGGTTCTCGTTTTAGTTTTTGTTTTTGGGTTTGAGAAATTTTGGTCTAGTTTTGGTTTTAGTTTTTTTATTCTAATTTGATTTTTGGATTTGGATAATATTTTCAAGACTAACTTTCTCATTAATTTTCTTATATGTGTTTTAACATTTATCTTATTAAAATATCTGTTATTATTTTTAACCTAAAAATACTAAATAATATCACTTTTGTGTTATTGTGTTTTTAAAGGATTTTTTTTCTTTCATTAAATATTTTTTATTGTTTGTAAATTGATTTAACAAAATCATTTGCCCCAAATATCATATTTCACCTGCCTAAATTATAGTCTCATAATTGGTTATATAAATTAAATAGTTGATGTCAAAAAATAATAATGACACTATTGTAAAAGCTTAGGCACATGTTTTGCATTAATCAAAGTTCATTTTAACTTTATAATTGAATAAGTTAAACCATTCTTCATTCAATCTCTTAATAAAAAATTTTGCTTATTTGATGAAAAAAAACAATAGAAACTGCAGTCGTAAGGTTGCAAGGAATTTGTTTGGTGTTGAGCCTGACCCGGACTAGGATATTATTGTCATGCGCCTGCAGGCAAGATCCTATGACCGGTTTAATTTCATCTTGTTACGATTGGTACTTCAGGTCACCATCTACTTCATCTGGCGGGAGAGGAATGATAGGAAGCTTAACAGTGTTACCAAGCCAGTGGACCATCTTTCTCGTCTAATTGACAAGACAATGCGCAACTGAATAATGTCAACAAATTATTTTCTGAAGCCAAAGTTGAAAGGTCTTTTATGCAAATGGTTTGGAGCTCATGTAGTTTGATGGGTGTTTAACAGTTTTGTTCACATTCCTTAATCTTTTGTAAATATCTTTTACGGTTGATCAATAAATTTAACAATTCATCAAAAAAAAAAAAAACTGCAGTCATAAAATATCAGCTGTAATCTGATCATTTATACAACAAATGATTTTGGTCAAAAAAAAAATCCAACAAATGATATAAATATTTTTTGTTTTAATTTTATCAACTTAAATATATATTAATAATTTTTAATATATTAATTTAATGTTTTAACTTATAAGGAAAAATTAATTAATATCTACTGAATATTTACTTTTTAATATTCAGTTTTTAAAAATTTAAGGTATGTAATAAACTTCAATAAACCTCAAATATATTTAGAGCGTATGAGAAAATGGAAGATTAATTAGAAGTTAAAATTCTGCCACTTACTGATGATATTATAATTGTACAGACCTAAAACTTTGGACGTGCCTTTGAAATTTTGTAAGTTTATATATTATTGCTTTTTAATATATCAACTAAATATTTTGGAGTAAAACTGTGGCAAAATTTAGATATGGTAGATTTATGTTATGTAACTATTATTAGAGATATTTTGATAGATTTTATCTTATTAACTTTTTAAATAATACATACATTTTCTAAGATATTTAAGATTATTTGAAAGGTTGTAAATACAATTCCGATCATTTCTCAAATCTAAACGGTTGTTTTGCTAAATTTCAGTTATAATTTTGAGCACGCCCGTAGGGTGTTTAAAAATAATTATATTGTTAAACAAATTTCGTACATGATTAATTGTATTTATTTTGATGCTTACAATATTTAATATATATTTAATATGATTTTATAGTCTATTTGCATCAATTTTATTTTTTGTTTTCAATTATCATTGTTTTGGTTATATATAACAATGAAAGTGAATTATCATTTATATTTTGTTTATATATTATATATTTTATTATAATAATATATTATTTATGTTGAATATATATTTTAATTCTTAATAATAAATAAATAGGTAGATATTTTTATTTTAAATTTATATACATTTATTATCCATATTTCTTAATGTAAGGAATATATATATATATATATTGAAGTTATTAATAAACATTAATTTTAGTTTTAATAGCTTAACTTATTTGGTTAGTTGGATATAACGTTTTAGATATGTATTTATTAAAAGGCTGAAGATGACAATTGCGCTATAAAAAAAGAAAATTCTCATAATTAGAATTCCAATAGAAATTAGTTCCTTATAAATATGTATGTGAAATATTGGTTTTATTAAGGCATTTAAATTTTAGTAAATAATAAATAAATCCAGTGACATAAGAATGTAATTATTGAGGAAAACTAAGGGGTATTCCAAATTTGTACTTCAGTTTTAATATTTTAGATTACAATCCAAATTAGTATATTTCTGGATTTTTATATGTAATATAACAGAAAAGCGTGTATAGGTAGTATTGATATTAACTTTTCATGAATATTTATAGAAATATACCACTATGATGATAAACTACATTTATGAGTTAATAATTTGTATTATAAAAATATAACAAAAGCTAAGAAAGATATAAAACAGTTTCCTGAATGTATTAACACATGTGTCTTCAAATCCAGACCATGAAGAGCACGACAAATTCTAGAAAAGTTGAAGAATCTGTCAGTTTCCTGCAAGATAAAAGAATAAACAATTTTGTAAATTTAAAGGAAACCAGAACAAAAAAAGATGCATAGCACATAGAGATTGATTATCTCAGATCCAAGTCCATCGAAAGCTACACACCTTGGGATTAAGAAGTTTAACAAAGAATAGTTTAATTTGAAATACAATTACGGTCATTTTTCAAATTTAAACGGTTGTTTTGCTATATTTCAGTTATAATTTTGAATTACAATCCAAATTAGTATATTTATGGATTTTTATATGTAATATAACATAAATACGTGTATATGTAGTATTGATATTAACTTGTCATGAATATTTATAGAAATATACCCACTATGATGGTCAACAACATTTATGAGTTATTAATAATTTGTATAATAAAAATATAACACAAGCTAAGAAAGATATAAAACCAGTTTCCTGAGTATTAACACATGTGTCTTCAAATCCAGACCACGAAGAGCACGACAAATTCTAGAAAAGTGGAAGAATCTTTCAGTTTCCTGCAAAATAAAAGAATAACCAATTTTGTAAATTTAAAAGAAACCAGAACACAAAAGATGCATAGCACATAGAGATTGATTATCTCAGATCCAAGTCCATCGAAAGCTACACACTTTGGGATTAAGAAGTTTAACAAAGAATAGTTTAACAATGACTAGATTTTGACCCGCGCAACTGCGCGGGTGTTTATTTTCATTTATCTTTATATAAATTTTTTGTTTTTACTTCTAAATTGGTATATATCTTAATATATATGAGGTGTGTATATATATAGGTGTTTCAAAAAAAAAAGGGTGTGTATATCAATTTTTAAAAGATAATAATTTTAACAAAAATTAAACTTTTAGCTTTATATTAACTTTTAGCTTTATTGTTTTTTTTTTTTGATTAGTTATAACCGTAAGCACTTAGTCTTTAATTTTTGTAAATATTCTCTAATATGTAGATATAATAGTTGCAACTGAATGAAGGATAAAAAATATTTGATTAAAGATTCAAGTCACCATTGGATGCAATGAATGCCGCCTAACTTCATATCATGACTTTGTTTTTTTTTAAATACAAACTCCAGTGAAAGCAACTTACCTTGGAAGCTGCCATGGGGTATTCTTCAGGTAAAAAGAGCTCTAACTTGAAAACTCCTACAAAAATGAAATGAATCAAACGATTGGCATATATCACTCGGTAAGAAAACTAAACTTCCAAAAATGATCAGACATAATTCAAATGAGAGTAACACGTGAAAGTTTAGCTCATCATCAAATAGATGTGGTGAAAATAAATCAAGTATAGTTGTAATGATCTTATAATAATCCATATCACAACATTATTCAGCTTTGCTTCTAAACCAAACCCTCTACACGATCATTAGAAATCGTTGCAGCTAACATGCTCTAACCTCAAAGCAAGAGACTGAAAATCAGAAGTAAGAACTCGAAGTAGCATATATTGAGCAAGTCCTTTAAACTCATCCATAGACATCTACCAACAGCTACACAAGAAAAACTCTATTTAAAGCAAGGATGAAGATGGGTATACATACTACCTTCATAAGGTGATTGTGAGGACCAAGAACCTTAACGTTGAAATACCGCATGTTATCCTCAGATGGAGACATACTTATACCCAGAGCTGCAACAATTCAATTGATGAAACTCCAATAATTACAAAAATCACATTATTAATTCAAACTTCCATGGAATATCACATTTGAGGATCCATAACTCGATTGTCTCAGCTCAAAATCAACAACACTATTATATAGCACGAATCAAAGAGCTTACCAGGTTCACTGAGAGAACATTGAGTTTTCTATCGGATCAAAATTCAAAACAAATAAGAATCAGAAAACAACATCCAATGGCGATAACAAAAAATTGGTAAGAGATAATAGATCGTAACCTTGATGAATCTTCGGGGCAGATTACTATTAGCCATTATCATGCCTTATTACACTTGATCGAATCAGAGCTAGGTTTTCAGAGATACGTCGTCGTAGTCGTCGTCCGTAGAATCTGACGTGCTTCTCGATGATCTTTTAAAATCTTCTAATATTAAGGTTATTAATGTGATAAATTATAATGTGATAAATTCTAATAAATAGTCCAAGTTAAAAAAAAATCACACATGAAATAAGTCGTGACTTCTATTTTAATATAATAGATACGAGATCAAAAAGCAGTCCCCATATGAGGAAAAAAAGAAAAGGTCATTGAAAATGAAGATCTTCAGACTTGAATGTAATTTTGTGGAGGTTCCACAAAACTGAAGTAGGATCTTGTTTCCCTACATCTATGTAGCATAACAATACACACACAAATCTTGAGGAATTCGAAGATTAAAGAGATCGAATATCAAATTTGACTTCAAAGAGCGCCACGTATATCATCAGTTTCTTAGAATAGTAATGCTCTACAGTCTCTCCCATCATCCCCAGTCCCCACATCCCACTCAGATTCGCCTAGTTTTACCAAAATGCCAATCACCCTTTTGATTCACTTTTAGCCGATATTTTCTATGCCATCGATATTACTATCTTCGTGATGGTAGTAGCTATATATTAGGACGGAGGTTAATATATATTTAACCAAAGAATTCAAAAAAAAATAAACAGAACATTTAGGGCTTCATTAATAGAGCATTAACATAAGCATTATGCTATCTATTATCCAATCAATATTTGTCGAATAAATATTTAGAAAAGCATTTACCAAATGCAAATCTTCTCCAAATGTTATTTGTTCATTGCTCTCATATAGAGTTTTTGAGAGAGCATTTGCAAATAGAAAATATAAAACTTAAAAATAATTATATATAATTAACTTATTTTTGTTTTAATAATACAAAATATTTTTTAATTAAATATAAATTTATATTTTTAAAAATAAGAATAAAATTTATAATTAACTTTTTAATTTTAAAATAAAAATATTTCACATTTAAAATATAATATAATTTATATAATTACATATCCTTCATTATTTTTTAATAAAAACATAATATAATATATATTTATATATTATCTATATAAACATATTATTTAGACACTAATAAATAAATTGTATAGAAAATATTAATTTTTGTAATAATTTTATATATGAATCATTTATTGCTCTACCAATAAATAAATAATTATAATTTATATATAACTTATAATTAATTAATTGTTTATTTATTTATTAATATTAAAATATGTTATATATCAAAATGAATTCATTGTTTTTAAAATATTTTTTACATTTAAATATAATTTCTATTATGATTAAAATTTTTATTTTTAATAAAAATATATTTTTAATATATTATATATATATATTAATTTTTAAAATATATAATTATTATACTAACTATTATGACAATTTTAAAATTGTATACTGTTAATGCTCTGTTAATCACTTTACTAAAAAAATTAGTGAAAGCATACAACTTATGCAGCATACTGTTTCTACATCATATTGCTACTGCTTTATCATTTGCAGTACCAATCGAGACCTTAGATGGATAAACACTGGGATTTAAATAAAAGCAGCGTATTTTTAAAAATTTGTAGAATACCTATTAAAAATTAAAAGCATAGACTAAAAAATATTCCAATGGCATGAGATTGTAAATACTTTAAATTTTCAAAGTGACCTTAAAAAATGCCTATTGAATTTCCATTCAAATATCCAATCCAAATCATTTTATGTTAATTTAGATATTTTGACATACATTACTCAAATATATATGTTATATATTACTTTATTTTTAGATTTTGGGAAAATTTTAAATATATGATTTTTTTTTTTTTAAATAATTTAAATGGGTTATCCGAACCCGAACTAAACTCGCAAAGATCTGAAGCGAACCAAATCAGAATTTATAAATACTTGAATGGGATTAAAATCTTTAATTCCAAAAAGCCAAAACCCGAATGGACCTGAACCAAATTCGAATGGGCACCCGAATGTCCACCCCCTATCTAATCTATTAAGACTGAAGTACAAATAGTATTTACCCCTTATAGTTGCACAAAAATTACAATCTCATGCCACTGATTTAATATTTCCATGTTTAATTAAAGTAAATCAGAATAAAACCAATCCGATGACTAAAACTTTTTCTTGCACAAACCGATATCCCTTCACAAACCGAGATACAACTACGTTATTATTCGTTGCATTTAATCTGTTTTCATAACAATTGTGTGTAGAAAATAAATTTGATAAATCAACTATTTTCTTTGACAAACCAAGAGAAACAAAATATATAATCATATTGAGAAATAATTGAAGAACTTACCACGCTCTAAATCAAAAACCAATAAATACAATTATACTGATAAATAGATAACCGTAACTTGATTGTAAAGTCTGAGTTATCCAATTGTAAACCGGATTATTAATTAGATCATGCTTCATATAATCCCAAAGATTACGACCTATACAAACAGAAAAATATTTCAACTTTAACAAGCTTATTGCCCACGTAAATTTCGTGAAAGTTAATAACTGCATTGCTTTATATTTTACATTTGTAATTATTCCTAAATATTCTTAAAATTCTCTAATGTTGATCAATATAAGGAATATGCCCAATAAAATTTTCAACATTGCAATAATTAAACCTCAAACTATGGTACAAGGAAAATATTGTCATAACAAACACGTATATGCCTATCCAAAAGTATAAAAAGAGAATATTCTAATATATAAAACCTAATTTATATAGCTATGCCGTTTAATTTAGATCTTGACCGTGATTATCTCCATAAAATCTAGCTATTAAATACAAAATCATATATTCCATATTCTTTAGCGTATGTATCTATATATAATCTCCTCTTTCCCTTGCTTTTTTATGTTTAGAACATCGAAAAACAATGTGGCAAAGAAGAAAAGTTTTTTTTCTTAATGACGTGAAACCCTACAAAACCAGTTGGCGAGTCCAGTACACGTGAAGTGTCTTCACTCATGGAAATCAAACACCAATTTTGAAGGCTAATCTCTTGAATGCATTCTTTCACAAGAACAAGTAAGTTTAAAAAGTCTACATATAATTCATGTGTCGTTTAATCTTAATACAATATTAATCTCTAAGCATACAACCAAAAAATATTTATGTAAGCTATTTTTTCATGTTTAGGATGGAAAAAAATCATGCTTCTGCCAAAAGAAATCAGATGCAACACAATCTCCCTATTGGAGAATGGAGATTTATCGAGAACTTTACAGTTTCTAAAGCTGGAGGTTCAAGTATGCATCTTTAAGTTCTAGATATATCAATACTTTTTGACCATCTCTTTTTGTTATTAGTTTTTCAAATACAGTCATCCAAGTAAATAGAGATATGCAACCAACAATCTTAAGCTAACCAGAAATGATAAGGCCATCATGGCTTGCAATCCTAATTCTTAATTGCTTTCTTCTTATACACTAATCATGGTATAAATTCAACATTGCGCAAATTTAAACTAAGTCAGTATATTACTAACCATCTTTTGGTCCTGATATTTGCCAAGTATATACTTCATCGGGGTAGCCTCCAAGAAATTGATGTCACTTCTACCACAATACAATTTCATGCAAAAAAATATTGTGGTAAATCATAGACATTCATCTGTCATACTTTAAAACATAATCATCCCTGAAATATGTTTTGTATAACAATTAACAGAACATTAAACTATAAAAGTAGGATATACATTTATTAAGTATTCCAATATGCAAGTAACCAATGAAAACTAAATAGAATAATGGTAACAAATTATTCAAACATGAGCAATTTTACTAAAACTCATTCCATCTTACTCTTTAGCTAAAGACATCATTTGATCAATATTAATTGCGCTTCCTACTAGAGTGACTAATAGGGTTACTGTTGCTTGGTTACAACAGAAGTTAAGCTTCAATGGAATTTGTAAAATATAAAGCACAAGGTTAATAATAACACGGCAAGGGTCACATGAGCTTGAATATCAGACGTCAATTGGCCCGATCTATGTAAACGAACTGATTTTAGAAAACTAATCTTAACAAATCTCTAAGATTACACAGACATGCATAACATAAATCCGGTTTAGAATAAAATATGTATAAGAATTTGCTAAGATTAAGGGGTTGACTCAAAGCCATTCGGATCATCAGTTAATAAACTCTGAAATAACTTTTGGTTTCTTTTCTTTGTACATCATGTCAGACACAACATCATTTTTAAATATAGCTTTAAACAGAACTGAGACAATCATGTCAATCCGACATCTCTAATTAACAATAGTCTATGATCTTCATAATTAATCAGAACTATAACAATGAAGCCAATTTGTGAACTCATTCCATCTTACTCTTTAGCTAAAGACTTTGATTTATGATGGATTCAGAACTATTAGAATTGTCTTGCAAAGAATAAAGACCTGACATCAAGACGAAGTCCTGGAAATTAGTACTTGCAAACTGCGAACAAAGAAGAGCTTATACTGATTCGATCCACAATCTGTAACATGCAAGACGTTTTTTCTTCTTGATTAAACCGGGGATGGGCTCTAACNGATTCAGAACTATTAGAATTGTCTTGCAAAGAATAAAGACCTGACATCAAGACGAAGTCCTGGAAATTAGTACTTGCAAACTGCGAACAAAGAAGAGCTTATACTGATTCGATCCACAATCTGTAACATGCAAGACGTTTTTTCTTCTTGATTAAACCGGGGATGGGCTCTAACACATAATATAGATTAGAAAACAACTAATCATAAAAAATAAAGTTCAATTTGTAGTAATCAATAGATCTATATTCTGTCATCCTTTGAGTGAAAACTTCACAGAAGATTACGAAGATCTCACCAGAAAAAGTGACGGCACTGACAAAGATATCGGTTGAAAAAAGTCGTCGAAGTAATACATGTTTCTGTTTTTTCTCGCGGAAAAATACATATGGGCCTCAATTTTGATCGTAATAGTCCACTATTTTTTTATAAAATATGATGTAACAATTTCGAGTTATACCAAATAGGCCCAATTCAATGTATTTGCACTTGCTAAATGTAATTGCTATAAATCTTTACTTATTTTAAATGTTATTTGTGTTACTTTCCAACTAGTTTTTATTGTTGCTGTCTAAATAATTTAATTGTTTTTTAAAAAATGTTACATTATAAATTCAAATATAATTTTAATCACAACCTTAATAGTATCATATGATAAACACACACAAAAATTCTACTGTACCAAGTAAAATAAAAAAAATACAATAACAGATGAATACAATCGCATAGAATAAAAGTATACCATAAACAAACTGAATAAGATACACTAACGTCACAGCTCAATAAACAATAAATCAGTAACTTTAATGTTTTTACAACTAACAAAAAAATATAATTAAGTAGAATATACACCCGTGCGGACGCATGGGTCAAAAGCTAGTTTAGATGGATTAGTTAAAAAAAAACAAATACTTGGATGGATTTCGGTTAAAGAATGCATCTTTGGAGTGGATAGGCATCTGGGCCGGAAACCTATGGGTCGGCAGGCCCGTCTAGATACCAAACTATTAATTTTATTTTGATTTGTATTTTACTTTTAATAACCTATCGCTATCGGGTGAAGTGCAACAACTCCGTCGCTCTGAACCTGAGTCCTCGCCGGCGATTGGTAATTTCTTCAATTTTGTTCGCCTATATACCTAATTCCTAGGAAGCGTGTTTGAACTATGCGAATTCATTCAAAGCAACTGAGAAGTATTTTTAGGGTTTGTTGATCATCTCTAATAATTGCGTATCTTCTGGATATAATTTGATTGAATTAGTTCGTTTCTAGTCCTTTTTTTCGTCTAAATTAGTTGTTATCTGCAAGAGTGAAACCCTAGAGTTGAAAATTTGAAGCTCCTGATTGATTTTGATGGTCTATATGTGCTCATGTTATCGTCTTTTAAGCTACACAATACAATCAGGAACATGGTCAGATCCAGTTTTGTGATATCTAGTAAAAACTGTTTGTTTTGAATCACTTTGAATATACATGTTTGCTGAGAACTGCTTTAATGTCATGCCTTTGTAATGTATTGGGGAGTTATCATCGTTGTAGGCCATCTTAGATATCATATTATAAACTTTACAAGGCATGGGTGTTACTTTTGCTTGCATACTGGATATATATCTGCAGAGGCGTTTATGTCATCTTTCCTCTTCTTTATTGTGGTACAGGTGGGCAAAGCCTTCTTTTCCATTTTTTTTAACTGAGCTTTCAGAGAGAAAATACAGTCAGTTTCTGTTGTTTTTTGGTGGCACTGAGGGTAATACTGCTGGAGGATGGCTAATAATCCCCACTATCCTGGCATTCAGGTATGTCTAGGATTAAAACTATTGGGCATTTGTACTCTTGTCCTTCTATGTGTCGTCTGTTTTCCGCCCTCTTTGTTCTTTTACTCTCTCCACCTTGAGGCTGCTGGTTGTACTGATGTTATGATTTTATGATATTTATTTGGCATGTTGAGTATACATGGCGCTTTTAATTGGTTAGTATATCCTCACTGTTTAACAAAAATTGATGAGCTTCTTTAAAAATGAGAGGGAAAACATGTTTTCCTTATTATTTCTCCTTTCATCGCTTGGATAAGAAATTAAAATGTGACTTCTACAAAATTAAGCATTAAGTATGCACTAGATTTCTGTGGGTTCTTATGTTTTTTGTTTTATACTCTTTTCCCTACTCTTTTTCTTCTTCTATCCAGGAGCAGAGCTTTGTCTCATCTGAAATTTGTTATTTGATATTTTAGCCCATTTTGAACAAGATGCGATTGGATTTAGATGTGTTTTGATGCTTGATATTATTTTTTCTAAATTTATTTTGAAAAGCCATTCCAGCATCCGAATGCCAGCTCCATAGATTTACCTCGAGGCTTTGCTCCATCCATGAATATTCAGGTAATGTTATATGTATTCTATGTCTGTGAAGACTGTTTATTAGCTCAACCCTTAACGTGTTTTCCCCCTTCATGCCAGCTTCGTCCTACCATTCAAGCTCAGCAGCCTGAGCAAGTTGCTCGTTTGGCTTCGCAAAATTTTCAATGTGTTGGGAGAGGTGGCACAACGATAAACACTGGATTTCCACCTCAATCTTATGCGCCTCAGTTATTACAACCAATGCACCATTCGCTTGAAAGACATAGCCAACCAAATCAGGTGCAACATGTGACACTAGGACATCCGTCTCTAATTTCACAGCCAAATGTGTCAATTGCCTCTGGTACCTTCTTGCCGGAGCCTTGTGTACAAACTTCAGATATTAGTATGAATGGGGGACCTAGGGAATTCTTTCGGTATCCGGTAAGAAAATGAAGCGACTTTTGCAGTTTTATTTACAGAATATCTTGAGTTCCTAACTTTGTGAACAAACAGAGTGCCACACCTTTCGAACATCTGAGGGCACCAAGTCAAGCCACTGGACCAAGCAGTCATAGTCAGGCACAACAAAGAGAACCTATCAGTCAGGCTAATGCACCATTTTCTGTAATGAATCCAACATTTGAACATCCAAAGGTTTAGTACCATGTCTTTTATTGCAACTACCTTCTGTACTGTTTCTGGTTACAACATTAATCTATGTTTTCTTTTGCGCCTTGAAGGTAGTTTTTTCTCAACCTATACCTTCTCAAGAGGTTGTAACAGATTGGGTTGAGCATACCTCGGCGGATGGGCGGAGGTAAGAATTGTTGTCTTGTGACTTTTGTTTCTCATTTCATTCTCTTTTGTTTGCTAAAATATTTTACATCAAAGGAGATAACTGCCCCAGATATTTGAAATTGCTTTCATGTTTTTATTAGTGTAGATGATATTTTCCTTAGTAATTGGATTAATGGAACTGTTTGTTCTGTTTGAGGTTCTTTACTCTTTTATTTTAGCTTGCACTTTTTGATTCTTTGAATTCGGTAATAACTTACTTAATAAACTTGCCAATTCAGTTAAATGTAATGGTATGTGATCTGTTCACTCAGTGAACCTCTGTCTTACTTTCTTTTAGACAAATTAAACTTGCCAGTTCTTTTAAATGGAGAAAATTTTGCTTGCTTAATCATGAAATCATAGATAAAAATCGCAGGATTTGCTGGCTGGGCATTGGGCAACCACATTTCCTTTCTTTTTTTGTTGCTGAGGAGAAAGTGTTTGCTGTTTGTTGTTTTATTTTCTTGTCTCTATTTCCTGATGATTCACTGTCATGTACCTTTTGCAACCATTATGTATTTCCTAAACTAATTGTACATATCGTACTCATCATTTAACTTGTGAATGAATGATTTTAGTTCCATGTTCCCGGTGTAACAAGTATATTATTTCTGACGTTGAGTTTTTGCTTGTTATTAGATATTTTTTCAACAAGAAGACGAAGCAGTCCACTTGGGAGAAGCCTGTTGAGTTGATGACTCTATTTGAGGTGAGTTATTTTGGAAATTTATGTACTTAATATTAAACCTTTAAATCACCCAGGTCCTGTAAGCTTGCCATAGGATTTTTATAGCTGCATTGTCCCTCATCGGATTTTTAAAGCTGCATTGTACCTTGTCATTCCATGTACTGCTTATGAGTAACCATTTCACCGTGGTCGGAGGTAGACATTTAAGATGAATGTAAGATAAGTTAATATCTGAAATTTCCAATGGCGCAAGCTTGTGTATAGGTGGTAGGGTTACATAGTAGTGGCAACGTTGAAATGCTGTGGAGTTCTTACATTTTCTCATTTTCTGCTGACAAAAGTGATTAGAGACATAGTTCATGCCTGTGAAGAAGTTTTCTTAACCTAGATGAAGGCATATGGATGTAGACCTTTCAGTGTATATTTCTCATGGCGTTAAGATATTTTCAGCGAGAACAATTGTGATTATTCGTCATGGCTAATATCCAGTTTTTCTCTAGTTAACTGGACCGTTGTTTTTTCTCCCTTTGTTCTTTTGTGATCTGAAACAATGATAAACACAAAATTGTATAGGTGTATATAGCTAATGTATATAATGTGTATACGCTGTTACAGAGAGCAGATGCAAAAACTGACTGGAAAGAACATTCAAGTCCTGATGGAAGAAAGTGAGTGTGGGACGAAATGTCTTCTTTCATTAGCATGCAACTGATGAACAACTCTCTTTCTAATTTGATATGGTTGCAGGTATTTTTACAATAAGGTTACCAAGCAATCAACATGGACAATGCCTGAGGAGATGAAGGTTATTCTTAAGTCAATATATTGTCTCCTTGTCTGAGTTTCTGCTTTCTCTCTTCCAATGTATAAAATTTTAAATCTTTCCGCCAGAATGCTCGTGAACAAGCAGAAAAGGCATCTGTTCAAGGGCTTCATGCAGAAGGCGTTGTTGATGATCCTAAGGTGCTGTCTAGTTCTGATACAGCATCGACTGCAGCTCCGACTAGTTTACCAAGCCAAACATCATCTACACTTCCAACATCTGATACCAGTGAGAAACTAGCTCTTACTTCTGATTGGCAGCAGGTCGCTTCAGTCCCTGGAAGCTCTTCCTCGGTTGCAAATGTTGATCAAGTTCAGGCAATTGCAGATAAAACACCAGAATTGTGTGATACTGCAAAAACTGATAATCCTTCTGCCACTGTGATGATTAGTTCTGCTGCTACATTGTACTACGCAATTCTATCTCCTTTACGCTCTAGTTCCATTTTAGTGTTAGTTGTGAGAATCATGGGCTAAATAGTTTTGTACTAACTATCCGTGTAGGGTTGACAAGGAAACAGTATCAACCGAGAACAGTGGAAATGCAGATGACGTGTCAGCTAAAAACTCAAATGTACATGAACCTAAGCCATATTTCTTGTTAGCATACATTTGCTCTGTATCTGTTTATAATAATTGTTCATCTGCTCTCCAGCAAGGTAGTGGGGCTGGACCAAAAGAAAGCCAAAAAGATGTGGTGGATAGTGAAAGAGTTGACAGCCAGTCGGAAGGAAAACAAATTCATCAAGAGAATTTTTCTTATACCAACAAATCGGTATGATTGGTTTCATGTCCATGAGCATATTCCTGGTCTTATCCGTCTGCATCAATTAATGTTACTTAATCATATAGGAAGCTGTAGATGTCTTCAAATCACTTTTGAAATCTGTCAATGTTGGATCTGACTGGACATGGGAGCAGGTAATACAACTTTCCAATTAGTTGTTCTTTGAGCATGTCTCTGAAGTTTCACATGGTTCTGCCACAGGCCATGAGAGAAATAATTAATGATAGACGATACGGGGTTCTGAGGACTCTTGGAGAGCGGAAGCAAGCCTTCAATGAGGTTACTTCTTTTTACCACATACCCTACAAATAGCAAGATAATTTATCAATAGTTATGATGTTTAGGTGTAATACAGTCAAGTCCTCTTGAGGATTTGAACAGTATACTTAAGCAGTACATCTGGTCATAGATGTTAATTGCGCTTCGTTGGTACTTTTTTTTGCTGTGGTTCAGTTCTTAACTCAAATGAGAAAAGCAGCAGAGGAAGAAAAGATAGCCAGACAGATAAAACGATATGAAGATTTTAAAACGATGTTAGAGGTAAGTTTCAGATCTGCTGCTGTTTGATTTTTCTGCCTTTTCTTTTTGAGCAATCTCCGGCTACTCCATACCGCTGATCATTATATGGACATTGGTTACCAGGAATGCGTGGAGCTTACTCCTTCTACTCGGTGGAGGTTTGTTCTCCAGCATAATTCTGCTTCCTATTACCCCCTCTACGAGAACTCTTGCAGTGCGATTTATTTTGTGATATAATGTTCCTTCTCTAACCAGCAAAGCCGTGACTATGTTGGAAGACGATGAGCGTTTCAAAGTTGTTGAACGAGTAAAAGACCGTCGTAATATTTTTGAAGATCATATCAGTGATCTAAAGGAGAAGGTATGGTTAATATGCATGCATTTTTGACATTAGTTTTCTTCCGGCAAATTTCATTTAGTGGTCATTTGAGACTTCTTAATTATAATCAAAGTTGATCATTCACTTAAACCTGAAACGTGTTCATTGTTAACTATATACAAGTGTATACCCTCTCTCTATGTGCGTCTTTAGTTTTCCGAGGACCAAATATCAAATTGTTATAATTGTTATCAAATTGATTTGGGTTCTGTTGTTCTATATGTGGTTGATTCTGTTAGGAGCGGGTGAAAGCTCTTGAGGATCGCAAGCGGAACATAACTGAATACAGGAGATTTTTGGAATCTTGTAGTTTCATCAAGGTGATTATCTCTCCGTGTTTCTTATCTCCCACGCTATCTTGTGCTAATTCATTCTGACTCTTTTCTTTCTTCAGCCTACTAGCCAATGGCGCAAAGTCCAGGACCGCTTAGAAGCGGATGAAAGATGTTCACGTCTTGAGAAAATTGATCAGCTAGAAATCTTTCAGGTCAGTTCATTGATCATGAACTATCTTCCAATTTCACACTCAGCTAATCTATCGTGTTGTACAGGAGTATCTGCGGGATCTGGAAAGAGAAGAAGAGGAGAAAAAGAAGATACAAAAGGTATATATATATATATATATACTAGACCTCCTTCGTGTTTGACATGAAATATCTCTTTGCTTGTATATCTGTCATTCATGGCAACAGGAGGAACTAAAAAAAGCAGAGCGAAAGCATCGTGATGAGTTCCGTTGTCTGATAGATGAACATATTGCTACAGGAGAGCTTACTGCCAAAACTAGTTGGCGTGATTATTTAACAAAGGTTAAAATGAAATAGAGTGTGACACAGAATAACTATTTCAGTTCGAGTATTTAACTAACAGTTTTGATACAAAACGGATACTGCATCTCAGGTCAAAGATTTACCGGTATATTTAGCAATTGCATCGAACTCCTCTGGAGCTACACCAAAAGACTTATTTGAAGATGCTGTTGAGGATTTGAAAAGAAAGGTACTAGATTCTTTTCATTTGTCGTGTTATTTTGATATTTTCTAAGATATTATGAAAGCAACGGTAATGTCAAAATGATGAGTCAAACTGCTATCGGGTCTCTACACTATTTTTGTTTCGTAAAAGATGGTAATTTGTGTTATAATGTAGTTATAGTAGCATTATTTTACTGGTTTGTGGTTCTTCTATTTCCGTTTCTTGTTTGATTTTTCCTTTCTTTTTATGGCCCTTAACTCCTGAGTTAAGCATCTGTTACATATACGTGTTTTTGTCTTCACAGTATCAGGAGCTCAAATCTCAGATAAAGGACGTATTGAAGCTGAGAAAGGTACGTGTTTTCTTTCTGTAAGCATATGGATTTGATAGGTGTTTTGATCTTGCTTTCCTTCCAGGTAACGTTATCCGCTGGATCAACGTTTGATGAGTTCAAAGTCTCGGTTTCTGAGGGCATCGGTTCCCCATCTATTCCTGACGTTAAACTGAAGGTCTGTAATTATTTTCCTCGACTTCTATTTTTTCATGGTAGTTCCAGATGATGTGGGAAGATGTAATAATTTCTTCTTGCTTTTCAATACATAGAATTGTACAAAGGAACCCACTTCACTGCCACCATACTCTTTATTAAGCTTCAGAGTCTCATTGGATATGACTTCAAACTATTTGTTTTGGTGATGCTTCTCAGTTAGTGTTTGATGATTTGCTGGAAAGGGCAAAGGAGAAGGAAGAGAAGGAAGCTAGAAAACAGACTCGGAATACTGAGAAATTGGTGGATATACTTCGCTCCTTCAAGGTATTGTATTTATTTGTCTGGTCCTATATAATAATTTGTGATTGGTGAAATTCTGGTTGTGGTTTTGTTTCTGCCCTGATTATTAGTTTTGATGCAGTATATAACTGCCTCTTCATCCTGGGAGGATTCTAAGCATCTTGTTGAAGGTAGTGAAAAGTTCCGGTACGTTTTTCAGTTACTCTAACCCTTCATGGTCGAGCTCATGACTGGATCCTGCTTTTCTTCTTTATTCCACATCCTTCTCAAATCTCAGGAGAATTTGGTCCTTTCTAGTATGATTATATAATAACCGTTGAACAGTTATTTTAAATCTAATCATCAGTTATATGTTTCTTTGTTGTATGCAGTAATATAGGAGACGAGAGCTTCCGGAAGAAGACATTCGAGGACTACGTGTTACACCTCAAAGAGCAAGCAAAAAGGATCAAACAGAACAAGAAGGTAATGATAGTTTGTGTCTATGGAAAAAGTTTGCACGAGTCAAGCATCTTAACAGTTTTGGTGATACTTTTTCAAGATACTTCGTTTAGTATGTCAATCCACTGAATATGTAAGAGAGTTCGGACGGATTTGAGAGTCTATATGCTTTAGATGATTGAGCTATTACGTAGGGATGGCATGTCCCCAAGCTCACAGACTTTTTTATAACTACAGGAACATGTTAGAGAGGAACATGACAAGGGGAATGATAGATACGGAAGAGAGAAAGACAGAGTGCGAGAAAGAGATAATGAAGATCATCGTAGGAGAGGTTCAGTTGATAATCACAACCATGATGTGAACGAACTCCATGGTAAAGAACGTAGAAGATCAGGAAGAGATAGTTACAGTAGACATCGAGAAAGACACACTACTGTGCAGGAATTTGAAACCGACCATTACAAAGAATCTCATAAAGCTGGTGGTGGGCATAAGAAATCAAGACAAGAGGTACACTTCTTCACTTTGTTGCCTTATCCTCAAGAGAGAGATGCATGAAAATCGAAAAATAACAGTAGTGTAGAGGAATATATTTTTGTCTAGGTTTTCGACAGTCTGAAAAACCTTAGTGTAGACTATTGTATAGTATGATTTGATAACTCACTCGGTGATAATTAACTTAGTATTTGGATTCAGCAATTGGCTTTGTACAAGTGCTCCTTCTGAATTCAGTTTTGAGAGAGGTTCCATTAGCTACATATAGTTGAATCAAGTTTCTTACATCTTTGGTGTTTATGCAATTGCAGCGAGGGGAAGCAGAGGACGAAAGCAGGAAAAAGCGGCGTAGAAATGAGAAAGAGAGTGAGCAAACAAAGGGTGCGGAAAAGGAAGAGGAGCTTGAAGATGGAGAATGTGGTCGGTATTGAAAACCTTATGTGACATCATGTTTGGAGATCTTGAGGCTTTTAACTTACTTGGGTTGAGTTTCTCATTATAAACTCTTTTAGTTACAAACAAATGATCATGTCGGGCTACAGCTTTAACTTAATGAGAAATTGATGGGTAGGAGTTTTACCTTTTTTTTATAACATTTTGTTGTATAACCGTTTTTGTTGAATACATTGGTCCGGTGGCGTTGTCAAGGTTCAGTTTGGTCTAAAATTCACTTGGGAGGACTTTTGCAAAATCCTGATATGAAGATAATACAAAGCCTCATAACTTTTCAACTTAACTAGAAATGCTCAACAAATTGAATTGTTTTATTTGAAAAATGATAAGCGTCACAGAATTTTGGTCATGTGTGATGTGACCATCAAATAAAAAATGAAATTAATATTTTAAATGACCATGAATTCGACATGATTAGGGTCTTCTTCCATATAATATACGTTAGTTTGTCTTTCTAGCTTTCTTTTTTATTATTTTATTTGTCAACAGCTTTCTTTTTATTATATTTGCATGCTTTCCAACCGTTTCATCGATATCAGGTATATAGAAATAGAGAACCCCCCCGGCCCCTGTCGAACCTACATTGCTCAAGAAGGTGGCAAGTGCCCCCATAAAAAAAAATCAAAAATTTTTAAGTATGCCTAAATTTTAATTACTCATTTTATTAAATAACATGTTCTAGATATATTTTAAAGTTTATATAGGATTTGCCCCCACTAAAATAAAATTCTACATTCGCCACTCCCCCATAAAAAGGTGGCAAGTGCCCCCATAAAAAAAAATCAAAAATTTTTAAGTATGCCTAAATTTTAATTACTCATTTTATTAAATAACATGTTCTAGATATATTTTAAAGTTTATATAGGATTTGCCCCCACTAAAATAAAATTCTACATTCGCCACTCCCCCCCCCCATAAACTAAATAAATGCTTTCTATGTTAGGGTATCGTCATTTAAAATAGGCCATGTGAACGCAGACGAAGAAGAAAAAATGATAAGATATTCCATTTTTGTTTTGTGTGTAAATGTAATATAGATCGTATATGTGATTGTTGACAAAAAGCCAATGTGATAAATGATCGCCATCAGCAGTAGTTGACTAATCAAAATGTTACAAAGTCAAAGAAGAACAACCAGTGGCAAATCTCGAAAATATCTCAACCTCAAAGCCCTGTTCCCTCACGTTATGTTCCATAAATACCAAAACAGGTCTCGAGGGTAAAAGAACTCCAAGTAGTAGCGTAACGTTCGTTTTTACACTAAAAACATCAAACACACAAACGCAGGGATATGTCTTGAGGAGCCTGCAGCTACAAAATCTCCAGTCCTTGTGAAAAAAAAGAGAAAATCAAGAAGAAGTAGTGATGATGGGGTTACACTTGGAGAGCTTGGTGGAGACAATAAAGTCAAAGGTGAGTTCGCTGAGGAGGAAGAAGAAGAATAAACCATACATAAAAATGGATAAAAGCAGCAGCGTCAGGGTCGAGATCCGTCGTAAGAAGACCAGAGATCTCATCAATAAGACCTTGAAGGTTGCTGATCGTCCTGGCCAACGAGCTCTTTGCTGATAATAATACCTTTTTTTTTCTCTGTTTCTTTTTGCATATCGTTTCTGTTTCTTCGTTCTGAGATTCAGGGAGATTTGTATTCTGGATATCAAGTATATAAACATATAGTTTCTGGAAATAAATAGACAGAAAAACAATATAAGATGGATAAAAATAGTAAAAAAAAAAGATTTGTTTGGTGAGAGATTCTTGAATCAGTCTTACTTCTAAGGAACCGGTTTGCAGAGTGTTAACACCAGTGAGGATTTGCTGGAAAGATAAAACAGAGTTTTCATTATATAAACTCGAAGATTGTCTTCTACATTAGCAAACTAAGACATGCAAATCCACACCAAGAGACATAACACAATGGAGCTTTAAGAAGATAACAAAGCTTCGACCTTTGCAATCTGTTCTTCCTCGTTGGCCTTAGCAGGACTCTTGTTCGCTTCCTCGTACAAGTCATGGTCCCATTTCTTCTCAGCCTTTGTCCAGCTTCCCTGAAACCCACTTCGTCCACCGTTTCTGTTTAATCCCTCTCTATCAGTTCGATAACTCTGTCTGCTTCCATCATCTCTGTTCCACACCCTGTCTCTTCCCGTTGCTGGTCTCTCATTGTTGCTCCTCCAGTTTCTCTCATTCTGTCTGCGACTGTTTAGATTCGTGTCTTTTGCCTCCTCAGTTCTTGTTCTGTCTGCGTCGTTCCTAGATTCCTCTGGAAGAGGAATCTTCTTCTCCCTGAAGGCAGGCCGTTTCCTAGAAAGTGTTCCTCCTTTGGTGTCGTCACTCTCATGGAACCTGTCGTGTCGCCAAGTGCTTTTGTCTTCGTCTCTACGATCATCTCCAGCTCTTCGATTGCTCTGATCTCTTGAACCTCTCCAGGATCCTCTCTCTACAAACATTTAAAGCAAGTAAAAATGTTCATAAGACTTGAACATAACTCTTTTGCCAGTACATAGCTCAAGACATATAGTTTTGAAATGAAAAAAAGAGTTATTTTGAGGAGAGTTACCAGAAATGGGTCTTCTGTCATCTCTCCCAGTAGTACGACGATCATCATGCTGTTATAAGACACACGCACAGGCAAGCCAAAGATAACATATATATATCTGAGCATTTGAAGGCAAATTCATATAAAAAAGTTTTAGCCTTTTCAACTTAGCAATGCAAGACTCAAAAAGATTCAATCTACTTGATTAATAGTAATTAGTATCAAATGGAAGACGATAAAGAGCTTCTGAAACCTGATCATATGGTCTAGAACGAGGACGTCCTTCTGAGAGGTGGGGAGCTTGTTTGGTCATCTCAGAGTGCTTCTTTTCATCGTCTTTTCTCAATCTCTGAGTATCAGATTCCAGTGGGGCAGCATCTCTCAGGGACTGACGTGGCTTCTTATCTGTCTCAGTACTAAGAACTCCTTCTGCTTCAGGTTTTCCATCTCTCCTAGACCTTTTAGGGCTAAAGATCAAAACATATATATCATTTGTGGAACTGTAATTAATAATTAATAACACAAGAAATAATGGATTACAAGCTCGAGTAAGAGTGATTTTGGTTATGAGGAAAGGCACTCCACTAAGTTTCTCAATAAGTGTTAACAAACGTTACTCAACTATTTGAGTTAAAAAGAGTGGAGTTCTGAGTTTGTGTTATCTTCCACAATTTTAGTCAATCTATTGGTTAATACAATAACAATCACTCCCAACAACAACAAGAACAAATGAATAAGTAATATTTCGACAACGATCCGTCTGCATTTTCGATTTTTCTAGACAGAAAAAAAGAAGAAGAAAAAGACACGAGATTCGTCCTTGTCGACTTACTTCAAAGCTAAAGATAAGAGAAGATGAGGTAAGGGAGTGAAGAAGCAGACCTGGATTCGCGATCGAATCTAGAACGATCTCTTTTAGAGTCTGAATCTCTGCTCTCTCGCCTTGACATTGTTGTTACCCTTCTTCTTCCCCTGCAACTATTGTTTTTTTTTTGTTAGGGCTTATACTCTCAAATTGATAAATCTCCTCACTATTTCAGTTTACCCCTTATCTTTCTTAAAACTTCATAAGAACCCCGTAAGTTACAAAATATGTAGAAAACTCCAGTTTCCAATGCTAATTTAAACCGAAAATTACGGTTCTCTGGTTGGTCTGTCTTGCCGCTTGAATTGATTACTACCATGAGATAACATTCAAACGTTAGTTAAAATTTAGAACCATAAACGTTTACTTTTTTAGCTCTTTTACAATCAGCTAAGTAAAGACTCTTGTTTAAAATGATTTTAGATAATAGGCTCATTTACTAACACAAAACAAGCAGACTAAACTTATATGCATTTTCAAAATCTTGCGAAGAGGTAAAAAATTAACAAAGATGATAAAATTATGTATGTAAGTTTCCAATTTGCTCTGTTTTATAATTTAACTATATGCAAATAGTAAAGGGATTATTCTCGAGAATACAAAACCCCCCCCCATAAATATCGTGTTAGTGTACAAAGATGTTGGCAAGAGACATGATTCTTCCCAATATGTTTGGTTGGTTTTGCTGAGTCATTCAAGCAAGCGCTTCTGCTTCCACCACCCGATGGCACCAACATAAAGGAATATGCTCCCTATAAAACCTCCAATCACAGTCCACATGAATCTCGTGGGACCTGCTTTCTCATCCTTGAACAGCTCTATCGTAATGTTCATCCCGAACACTCCAGCTACAGCGATAAATGCACTCATCACCAGAGTTGCTGTCGTTAGCATCACACCCATTTGCAGAAGATGATTCTGTTTGTCATCTAACATTATGTTGATGTAGTCCTCTGTATCATCCACGTACTCCCTTAGCTTTTTTTCCCCCATTCAAACGACACAACAGCACAATTATGTGTAAGATGAACATCGACAAGAGTGTGTCTGATAAGTAAAGTAATAAGGTAACTGTGTATACTACTTACTGTTGATAGTTTGTTGAGTGTACCATCGATCTGCACGAAATATGCTTCCAGAAGCATCTCAAGCTCTTCCACGTCGAACTTGTTGGTCATGGCACTACGAGTTGAGCTCGTATGAGTCCCACGGCTGTTTCTGCTAAGTGCGCTATGAGTACTCATAAGAAGATCGTGGGCATCATCATGTGCTCGAAGGTAGCTTTCATCTCTGTTAGACTCCGAAGCAAATTCAGCAGGAACCCTGGCAGATTATGGTAAAAAAGAAGGTGTTAAACTTAAATCATAACAACTAGAGGTAGTGAGTTCATAAAGTCTGGTACATGCCTGTCATCTTCGTCTCCTTCAGGAAGATCAACCTCGACAGTGTCACTCTCATTCATAGAGGAAGTTGACGAATTCTCAAGTTTCTGAGCTAACTTCTCTGTCAGATACATCTCAGCCATATCTTCATCATCGTCTAGCAGATGTTCTAGTTCGTCCCTGACCTAGAAAAAGCGAAGAACGAGAAGGGTTTAGTTATAGATCTCGGCTAGAATCACAACTGAGAGAAAACAAGAAGTGTATTAATCATAAGATCAAGGGAGCTAGTTAAAGTCTGATTCTCAACACCTTCTGAACACGTCCAGTTATTGCAACAAGCCTGCTCTTAATCTGTCGAACCCGCTCCAAGTTGAGGGTACTAATCTTCGAAGTAAGCTTATCCAAGGCTGGATGAGCCTCTAACTCCAATCTTACGGCCTACATTAAAGAAGAATGAATGGAAAATTGGAAACTCCACACAAAAATAGAAACAAAGTGATCTTCGTATTAGAGCCTTAACAATAAGTACCTACCTCACTTTCTAAACTGCTGGAAGCAGCTTCAAGACAAGCTTCAAGAGCAACAAACTCAAAAGGAAGAACCTTGGATCCATCTTGATTCTCAAGACTTTGCTTCGCATCCTTCTTGGCTTCATCCCCTTGTTCCCCATCTCCTCCTCGCGCTTGATCCATACTCCTACGAGTCTCTCCCTCATAGTTCTCTTCCTCCTTCACACAACAGATACAAAAGAAAGCCGAGAACGGTCAGCAGTAAGTAACTAAAACTTGACAACAATCATCATATTCAAAATAACATCTCACCATTGCACACATCAAAAAGAGTCAATCATACCCTCAAACACAACATCATAGTCCCATTGTCTTCCATATAACACGACCTCCATATTTACCTACAACCCTAAATTTCAATTTCTCAATAGAGTTCTTACACCAAACCAATGTTCTAAAAATCTATCTAGTTCCCAGTCACACCAAACCAATGTTCTAAAAATCTATCTAGTTCCCAATCACACTAATCAACTATTCCTTCCGTTAAAATTTTAGTTGTCGTTCAGGTTTTTGCACACAGATTAAAAAAACATTTAATTTTACATATTTTCAAAATAAAAACACACTAACCAATTTAAAGCATATAAAGTTAATAAATTTTGCATTCAAACTATAAAACAAATTCTACTGCGGAGGGAGTATAAAACAATACAATTAGGCATAAATTTTCCAAACCCTAATTTCTACAACTACCTTAGGCTTAGTAGCGTGATAATGACAAAGAATCCGCCTCTGCAACTCATCAATAAACGGCGCAACCGAAGGATCCTTCGAATTAAGCAACAAAACCTCCTGCGCGGTAATAATCGCCTTAATATGCTCTAAATTGATGACAATCGCTCTCTCTCTACCCAAAACTGTCGACGGATACGACAACAACGGATCCAGAATCCGAAGATCTCGCGCCGGTAATCCCGTTCGACGCATGATCGCGTGTTTTCCAACTTCCGTCGTCTGCGCCTGCCCTCTCGAGCAGAGGACTAGCCATGTCCGAACGCCGACGCCTTTTTTACGGGCGCCGGCGGGATACGTCGGAGTCGGTTGGCCGGTGATTGGTGTTGAGGGATTCGTTTCGAAATCTTCGGGTCTAGGGCCTCTCATGGTTGCGGATGACGGTTGTGATCAGATCGATTGAGCAGTTCGCTGGGGAATGTTGAGTTGGATCATCGGGAAATTTTGGGAATTATATTCGGCTCGACGACAAAGAAAAAATAGAAAAAAGGCAAACCGGTGAGAATCGGTTGAGTAAAACCGGTTTTATGGTTTAGCTTCTGATTCCAATTTTTGTAGTACATTATTGCAGCTGCGGCGATCGATGGAGTCTTTTTGGATGCGATTCGGTATCGTAAATGAAGAGTGAAAAGACTTCATGGTTTTGTAAAATTAGTAAACAAGTCTTTCTAATTTTTAGGTGGTATCAAAGCCAAATTATATGCCTATGGAGGGTTTATACTATTGAGAATGATGGTTCTAATTAGAGTTACTACGTGATTTTCCCGTGCTCATGCACGGGTATGAGTATTTATCAAGTAAATATATTGTGGTAATATATTGTGATATATTCTAATTTATTAATTTAGATAGATATTTACTTTTAATTATAAATTAATTTATAATTTATATGTATAACTTATATTATATTATTTTAATTAGATATACGATTTAAGAGATATTATATTTAATCAGTTTGTTTTTTTTTGTCAATACTCGATTTGATTACACTTGTGTATTTTAGATTACATCTATTTTTCTGAATTCAACTATAATATTTTTCTTCTAAACAACCTAAAACTTTGATTATTATTGCATTTAGATTGGTTATCATCTTATATATGTAAATATATTTTATTAAGATCAGGTATAATTTAATATATATTATGCTTATAATGAAATAAAAATAAACTTAAATTTTGATTCAAATTTACATAAATGAATATAACAATAATATATGTGAAGTCTCATTCATATATATAAATTTTACAAAAGAAAAACTGAATTATAACAGTCGGTTAATAATTATTTTTATATATTGATATTTTGAGTCATCATGTAATCTATATATATAAAAATAAATAAATAATTATTCTAAAATTATATGTTCTTGTTGTAGTTAGATCTTTTATTTTGGACATAAGTTAGATTCTTTCTGTTACTCGTTTTGTGAGTATATTGAGTTATATATAGTTGCTAATTCATATAAAATATAATTATTTTTGTTCTAATTAAATCAACTTAAATTAATTTTATTTATCGCTTAATGCAAGCATTTTTATAATATTTTCAATAATTGGGTATGTGTTGATTTTTAAAAAATATTAAAAAATAAAGTGACGATCAATAAGAATTTACATACATAAATATGTGTATAAATATAAACTTTTAAAATTTCATGAGCACATATTAATATTTACAATAATTAAATATTTATAAATTCTAAATTATTTTATACCTTAGATTTCTTAAAAGGTAAACTAAAACATTGTTTAAACAATCTTAAATATGAGAACTTAGATTTACTTGAGTATTTTGATTATTTACATATTAAGTTCCATAAACACTAAAAAAACATAAAATTAAAAAGCAAACTAAATATTAAAAAGAATTTTTAATAATGATAAAATATTATATTTCCATTTCACTAATAGTGTATAGTGATACGCTATTTAAAAGGATTTTGAAAATATTTGATCAAAATATTTATTTTTGTGAAAAAATATTTTTACTCCCTTTTTAATATCTCTTAAAATAAACACTAAACATGTTATTTTAGGAAAATTTCGAAAAATATTAAATTTCGTTTATATATAAAGATTTATATTTCCTAAATATTTCCTTTTTTATTTATGTGTTTTAAGAAAGTAAACTTATATTTAAAAAAAATAAGTAAAAACTTATTATGAAAAAAAGAAATACATTATTACTATCAATAAAATAAACACTAAACATGTTATTTTAGGAAAATTTCGAAAAATTATTAAATTTCGTTTATATATAAAGATTTATATTTCATAAATATTTCCATTTTTATTTATGTGTGTTTAAATAAGTAAACTTATATTAAAAAATTAAGGAAAATCTTATTATGAAAAAAAGAAATACATTATTAATATCAATTAAATAAACACTAAACATGTTATTTTAGGAAAATTTCAAAAAAAATATTAAATTTCGTTTATATATAAAGATTTATATTTCATAAATATTTCCATTTTTATTTATGTGTGTTTAAAAAAGTAAAGTTTTATTAAAAAAATTAAGTAAAATCTTATTATGAAAATAGGAAATACATTATTAACTTCAATTTTATTTAATATTTTTAGTTCATTAAGGGTATCTATGTAATCAACCATCGTGAGAGTTAACGTGAGCGCGACACGTATGAAACTGACTTCTCAAATAATATTATAGAGATTTGTGATTTGTTTCATATGTTATAAATATCTAATTTTTTTTTATTTATTTTTGTTTCGGAAAATACGAATATCTGATAAAACGGATATCCGAAAAATAAAATGCTTATGTTTATGAATATCTTATTCGTTTTGATTAATACAAATAATCTTATAAAGTCGATATAAATTTGTTTTGTTAACATGTAAAATGTCCACCCCTAGTTCTAGTGTGTGACAACAATGTTGCCATAGTGAGGTAAATATTCCAATTTTTGGTTTATAGTAGCATGTGAAGCTTTAGTAAAATTGATTTGATTGTTAGTATAGTTTTAGTAAAATTGATTGGAAAAAATGTTGAAAAAATCCTTAACTTTCTGAATTAGACCATTATACTCTTCTCAATTTTCGAAATGATTTGAAAAATCAGAATTTTTTATTAATTTTCTTTAAAAATCGTTAACTTTTCGTAGACTAGATCAATTTAGACCCGACGTTGATTACACTAACTGAACGTGTTAACTCCGTTAATTTTTTTTGTTAACTAAAAACAACGTTGTTTTTCTTACACTAACAAAAGCTCTAAAATCATTTTCTCCCTAATCAATTTGGGGATTCTCTCGACGCTCAATCATGCTGACTAGGCCTGGGCATCCGGGTCCTCAGGTCGGGCAGGGTCCGGGTCCTTCGGATCTTGGAGATTTAGACCCATATAGGTACTTATAATTTTTCGGGTCGGTTCGGATTCGGGTCGATTCGGATCTTAAATCTGAAAACCTGTTAAAAAACATGTAAATTTCGGGTATTAAAGGTTCCAGGTTCGGTTCCAAAATTTCGGTTAATTTTTGGTTCGGTTCTATTATTTTCGGGTCGATTTGACGTAATTTGGGTAAAATTTAACCTACTACCCGAGATTTGAACCTGCAATTCTATATTTAACATGCTCAAAATATTAAAACCAATATAAAATGTTTAACATAACAAACTTATATGTTTTTGCAAGCAATTCAACTTCAGACAGTACTAAATACCATAAAATAAATCCTCAGCCAACTTCAATCCAAAAAGACAAAATAAAACAAAACAAAAGAACAATCAAATGACAAATTACAGCTCCATCAAAGCATCAAGTCTCAGTTTATGCTTCAAGACTTCAAACAAGGTCATTTGTTCTACACCTCCATGCCTAACACAATTACACCAAGTCACTAAGACACTGAAAAAGTAGATGTTCATAATTAGCAGTGAGCGTGAGGCAGTGACACTCACCTTTAAACCTTCTGCTGCAGAACTTCATATGTTCGGATCATAGACTTCTAAATGCAGGTTCAAATTCTAAAATACATATGGCATGAGTGAAACTTAGCATAGCAGTGAATTAAAAATAAAGTAAAAACACAAGGAATAAGCTTAAAGGGTTAAAAATACCTCTCATTAGATCATCTCTCCTCTATCTCCTTAAGTAGCTGTTCATTTTTTATGACACCTTTTCCATTGATTTTAATCTCAGATTTCAACCATTGCTCAGTGCACATAAGTGCACATAAGCACTTCATTCATGTAATGGGTCAAACAACTTCTACTTGCTTCTAAAACTCGACCACTTGTACTAAAGGCTGATTCAGATGCAACTAAAGACACTTGCATAGCAAGTATATCTCTAGCTACAAGAGAAATAACCAGATATTTAGCACTATTCAATCTCCACCAAGAAAGAACATCTTACTCTTGACCTGCCATTATATTTGGATTCTCCACATTCTCTTTCAAATATAGATCCAGCTCATCTATATTTTTTTTTAAAACATGTGTCTTCGACAAGCTCATTGTATATGTCATTCATGCTCTCATAAGCAAGACCATTCCCAGGAACCATTTGTTGAGATATTTCTTCACCAACTTGTTCTTGGGACTGAGAAGGAGCACCATGAGAAAGAGTATGATTCGACTCTACACTAGCTGTAGCTGCAACACCCTTGTTGTACTCATCAAACAAGCTTCTCAAAATGTCTTCAGTCTCATTGCTTAGAAGAGTAACTTGAATTTTGCCTTCCCCATAAAGTTTCTCAACTAACTTAATGGTAATCTGCATCTTCTTACTTGGATCAGAAACACCAGCAACAATTGCGAGTTTATTCATCTCAACTTTCTCCACAAATGGGTTCCAATACTTTCCTAGTTTCTCTAACATGGTTGTAGCTTTAGACCTTAAAACTGCATCAGGACCAGGCGCCTTACTCAAAGCAGTAATGTTACTTTGCACAGTGACTATAGCATGGTATAACTTGTGAAAACACACACTTGTAGAAGCAGAAGTCAAAGTAGCCTTGAAGAAAATGATCAAGAATTGGACTAACCTATTGACAGCTTTCCAATCTTCTTTACTTGGTGGCCCAATGCGCTTTTTTCATCCATAGATTTACCAAAGTAGTCATTATATGGTTTATCTTCAGCCTCAATTTTCTTAAAACCAACCTTTTCAGAGCTTGTTCTAGCATGAGATAAGTTGAATTCCACCTTGTGGTTACATCCAAAGGCAAGCTTCCTCTATGAACTTTTCCTGATTCTAGTCGTTTCTCAAACACTACATGTCTAGGTGTTGAAGACCTCACAAAGCAGATGCCATTTCGAATAGCATTGATATTGTTATCTATCTCCATCAGTCCATCTTTGACGATCAAGTTGAGTATGTGAGTAGCACACCTCACATGTAGATAACGATCAATAAGAACCATTGCATCATCTCCATCTCCATTCTCAACGAATTCTTCCTTGAATCTCCTCATGGCGGAACTGTTGGCTGTGGCATTATCAACAGTGATTGAGAACACTCGCTTAATCTCCCATTCTGCTAAGCATTCAATAAGAGCATTACAAATGGTTGCGCCTTTGTGATCATACACATTTTTGAACCCAATTATAATCTTCTTTAGCTGCCACCAAGAATCAACAAAATGGGCTGTTATAACCATATAACTAGATCCTGTATGAGGTGCTTTCCATATGTCTGTTGTCAATGAGAACCTCTGCTTATTAGCACCAAGAATCTTCTTCATTGCAGCTTTCTTTTTCACATACATCTCAACAATATCTCTAGTAGTTGTTCTCCTAGAATGAGGCTTGTGCACTTTGATTTTGTCACATAAGTATTTCCATGCTAAACCATCAACCCAAACTAATGGCAATTCTCCCAAGACCATCATCTCATTATTAGCTTCTCTAAACACTTCTTTAGAAACCTTAGAGATCCCAATACTACCATCATCACCATCTTGATCTAAATTAGACTGCTGCTGGAATTTGTTTGCAGCTTCCCATACCTGAGAAGATTTGCAAGCAAATTTAAATGCTTCTTCAAATTCGATGTCCCTGATCTCGTTGGACAAACCATAACCCTCCCAATATAGTTACATTTTGCTTTGTCATGATCCTCTTGTAGTCCCGTGAAGTGATCCCATACAAAAGACGTTGTTTTCTTTTTTGATGTTGGTTTTGAAGCACTTCCACCACCATCAGTTTCTTTACGTTTACGAGAAATAGGCGCCCTAGCATCATCATCACTTGAACTTCCACCAGAATCACCATTGTCACCACACCTTGGATTTTCCCTTTCAATCGGATTATCACAAGAGGCCATCTGAAAAACAATCAAAAACGAAATCATAATGAAACACAAAAACATAAATAAAAACATTCAAAACAAAATCAAGTGAATATCAATCAATCAAAAACAAAATCAAACCATAATCAATGACAAAAAGTTCAGAGTACCAAATAATTAAGAATCTAGGGTTTATATTTCGTAATTACCACAAAGATATTTCGAGAAGTCTCAGAAAGAGGAGAACAAAAATTAGATGATTTTGACTTAGGATTTCTAGTTTGATAAATGAGTAATTTCGGTTTTGTTAATGAGATTGAAGGCTGTTTGGGGGAGTGGAAATGACAGAAGGAGATACCGAGGTCTGGAGGAGTCGAGGAGATGTCGTAACTTGAGTCTTGAATTGAAGTTGAAGACATGAAGTCACACGCGTGTTGTTGTTTTTTGGCAGGTTAAACAAATACCCGACGGGTAGCGGGTCTTATCCGGATCCGAACATGTACCTACGGGTCTACAAAAAAAATATCTAACAAGTTAATCTTTATATAACCGAACATGTAATCGAACCTGCGATTTTGGGTCGGTTCCGGTTCGGGTTTTTGGGTCTAGGTTAAAATGCCCAGACCTACTGCTGATATAGAAGCTACAGAGTATGCACCGCCGAGTTTTCCTTTTTGACATTTTTTGTTCTTTTTATTCTCCATCTCCTCTTGATACGATCTGATTGAGACCTGATCTTAGTTTGATGTGGAAGAAACAAAGAGATCGAGTGGGTTTGGAAGATTTTGGTGGTGGGTCGCGATATAGGGTTCGTCGTCGAGAGCATCGCCAAATATATTTGGGAGAAAATAGTTTTAGGGTTTTTTATTAGTATAAGAGAAACGACGTCGTTTTAGTTAACGAACCAAATTAACATAGTTAATACATTCAGTTAGTGTAATACGTCGGATCTAAATTGATCCAGTCAACGAAAAGTTAGCGATTTCTTAGAAAGTCAACAAAAAAATTGTGATTTTTCAGATGATTTTGAAAGTTGGAGATTATAATGGTCCAATTCCGAAAATTGGGGATTTGTTCAACATTTTTTCCAATTTTTTTTTTCCCAAAATTGATTTGACTAATTATGTTAAAAACCTGCATATGTGATCTATTGAGAATATCAATTCATGTATTATGTATCGCATGAGTTAGACCGAATCCCGAAGAAAAATCACTCAGTAATTGTTCGAACAGTAAGCAAGTTTTCTTGTTGTGAAGTAGGGCTTACGATGAGAGAGGTCCACTGACCATGAATAGATCATAGATGTACAATCTGAATGTGTATACAAATAAGATATGAGTATTGTCTTTGTCTTTATGGTTGTACGAAGATTAATTAGTCTTTGTCTATACAAATGTACAAGACCAGCACCAAGCAAACCGTCTCAAAATTTTCCAGAAAATTCTGAGGGAAACCTACGAATCAGAACCAGGATTCGCAACGAAAATGGTTCAGGATATTAGTTGGTCCTAGCAGTCCGCTAGTGATGAACCAATTGCACAACAAGAGAGACCTCCCGGAACTGTGGAACCACTTAGAGACAATAAAGATCTGCATCTCTAACTTAAGGACCATCCACACGAAACAGACATCCGAAGAGACAAAAGATATATGGTTTGTATTATCTTCGAAGTCACTCTTCAAAACCCTTTTCTTAAACTTCACATTTTGTTATCATTATTCAGTGGTAAACACTTGGCTCACTCTTATATGCAAGTAAGAAAAGAAAAAGAGATGGTCCTTAAAAACTTCAGCACATGGAGATTTAACTTCTCTTCTAAAATATTCACCAACTCTCATCTCATCTAATGTAATCATTAAGTCTACAAGTAAATATTTAAAATATAATTTAACTTCTATTCCCGCCTATAAAAACATCCCCATGCACTGTCTTCTCTTCCATAAGAGAATAAAACAAAAGAAAGATGAGTGTAAGAAGATTTGTGAGCGTCTCTCTGCTAATAGCATCTCTAGTCTCATCACTATGCGAGTCCCAGAAGAATTTCGCTTGTGACAGAAATGATCCGGCCACAGCTAAGTACGGTTTCTGCAAGGCCTCCTTATCGTACGAAGCACGTGCTAAAGATTTGGTCTCACGTCTCTCTCTCAAGGAAAAAGTCCAGCAACTCGTCAACAAAGCCACCGGAGTTCCAAGGCTCGGTGTTCCTCCGTACGAGTGGTGGTCGGAAGCTCTTCACGGCGTCTCCAACGTTGGACCGGGGGTAAAGTCTTACTATATACAGTTCAAAGTTCCATATTTCAATTTATTTTTAAACTGCAAATAAAAAAACTTAATAGCTCAATTTATAGATGTTTAATTTTTGAAATTATAAGCCTTAAATCTAAAAAATATAATTAAATTTTTAAATTTTAAAGTCTAATTGATACTTCTATTTGAAAAGTTTTAGTTCTCTTAAAAATTTAGGGTCATTTCGACCGCTCACTTGTACTCCTTTTGATTGCCCTTACAGTTCATGACTTGTTTTGTATTGAAACGCTTATGTTTCGAGTTATTTATCTTCTAAGGTGCGTTTCAACGGGACGGTGCCTGGAGCCACGAGTTTCCCGGCCGTGATACTAACTGCTGCGAGCTTTAACACATCCTTATGGCTAAAAATGGGAGAAGCGGTTTCAACGGAGGCTCGAGCCATGCACAACGTTGGACTCGCTGGTCTAACGTATTGGAGCCCCAACATTAACATCTTCAGAGATCCAAGATGGGGTCGTGGCCAAGAGACTCCAGGAGAGGATCCTCTCGTTGTGTCCAAATACGCCGTGAACTACGTGAAAGGTTTACAAGACGTTCACGACGCCGGAGGGAAATCACGGCGGCTTAAAGTGTCGAGCTGCTGTAAGCATTACACTGCTTACGATCTTGATAACTGGAAAGGCATCGATAGGTTCCACTTTGACGCCAAGGTGACGAAACAAGACTTGGAAGACACGTATCAGCCACCGTTCAAGAGCTGTGTAGAGGAAGGAGATGTGAGTAGTGTGATGTGTTCTTACAATAGGGTTAATGGCATCCCAACTTGTGCTGATCCTAATCTCTTACGTGGCGTTATTCGAGGCCAATGGCATCTTGATGGGTCAGTCTTTGTTTCTTACTCTTTAACAAGAACCAGCTTGAGATCAAAGATCAAGTTATTCAAAACTTTTTTTGGTGGCAGGTACATAGTTTCAGATTGCGATTCCATCGAGGTCTATTTCGATTCCATTCATTACACTAAGACACGTGAAGACGCCGTTGCTCTCGCTCTCAAAGCAGGCAAAGTTCTTTACATGTTGCTAACAAATAATCCTTATATTTGTTATATTGACCCAGAAATAAATCGTTATATTAACAACATAGTCAAGTGAAACATTGGTATTTCACTTGTTAATATATATATGAATATATAAAAACCTCCAAATTATTTTAATTTTTTTCCTAAATTGTTTCAATCCCCCAAAATCTTAGACTAACATTATATATTATGTATCATCATTAAGAAGTATAATGTTTGTTTCTTGTTCTGAAACAGGTTTAAACATGAACTGTGGAGATTTTCTAGGTAAGTACACAGAGAATGCAGTGAATCAAAAGAAACTGAACTCATCACAGGTTGATGAAGCGTTGATTTACAACTACATTGTCCTCATGAGGCTTGGATTCTTCGATGGCGATCCGAAATCACTTCCATTTGGCCATCTTGGACCGTCTGATGTTTGCAGTAACGACCATCAAATGCTTGCGTTAGAAGCAGCAAAGCAGGGAATTGTACTGCTTGAGAACAGAGGAGATCTTCCCTTATCAAAAACCGCGGTCAAGAAGCTAGCTATCATAGGGCCAAACGCTAATGCTACGAAGGTAATGATCAGTAACTACGCAGGTGTGCCTTGTAAGTACACAAGCCCGTTACAAGGGATGCAAAAGTATGTACCAAAAGGTGTTGATTACGCGCCGGGGTGTAAAGATGTCAAGTGTGGTGACCCAACACTGATCGCAGCGGCGGTTAAGGCAGCATCAGAGGCTGATGTGACGGTTTTGGTGGTTGGATTGGATCAGACGGTGGAAGCTGAGGGTCTTGACCGGGTTAATTTAACCCTTCCGGGTTTTCAAGAAAAGCTGGTGAAAGATGTGAATAATGCTGCAAAGAAAACTGTTGTTTTGGTGATAATGGCTGCTGGACCTATTGATATCTCATTTGTCAAGAGTCTTAGCAAGATTCGCGCGGTTTTATGGGTTGGTTATCCTGGTGAAGCTGGAGGAGACGCTATAGCTCAAGTCATCTTTGGTGACTACAATCCTTGTAAGGCTCTTACTCCTAAACCCTAATTAAACCCTACATACGTTACTTATGTGTGTTTGTTGTTGTTTGCATCAGCTGGGAGACTACCAGAGACATGGTACTCACAAGAGTTTGCGGACAAGGTTGCTATGACTGACATGAACATGAGACCTAACTCCACTTCAAGCTTCCCGGGAAGATCTTACAGATTTTACACAGGGAAACCTATTTACAAATTTGGGCATGGACTAAGTTACTCTTCTTTCTCTACTTTTGTTCTCTCAGCTCCATCAACCATACATATCAAAACCAATCCAATCTTGAAACTAAACAAGACAACACCTATCGATATCTCCACTGTTAATTGCCAAGATCTCAAGGTTAGGATTTTCATTGGAGTCAAGAACCATGGGTCAAGGTCCGGGAGCCACGTGGTGCTGGTGTTCTGGATGCCGCCGGAGTCTTCAAAGTATCTGGTGGGTGGTGGCGTGCCACAGAAGCAACTGGTGGCGTTTGAGAGAGTAGAAGTTGGGAGAAGCATGACAGAGAAAGTTACCGTTGAGTTTGATATCTGCAAAGAACTTAGTCTTGTGGATACTGACGGTAAAAGGAAGCTAATCCCTGGACACCACAAGCTTGTTATTGGATCTAACAGCGATCAACAAATCACTCATCATCTCAACGTTACGTTGGCGGGAGATTCAACAATTTCTTTCTGAAAATAAACAAGCAGAGCCCATAGTTCTTGTTGTCGAAGTCAATACTGTAATGCTATCATCAATCATGACTAAAGCCTAAATAAAAGATTTGGTATATATAATACCATAAACACATGGTCAATACTTATCCAACATATTTGAACCTATAGTAGTCAATTCAATACAAAGAAATATTTGATTTCTCTTCTTATGCTACATGATATAAATATTGGGTGTTTGTTAGATATTTCTTTATACAGAAAGAGAGAATTATATAATGGAAGGGTTGATTCCATATCTGATTCATGCTATCAAGAGAAACCACAAGCCTCAACATCAGACGTATCGCTTGATGTCTATAGGATCGAGCCATAGCTACGGACCATTAATGATGGGACAAGAAGGTTCTTCATTACAGGGATCTTCTCACCGTCCAACTAGATCAGAGTACAAGCCACCTGTGGTAATGGATATGTTTGATCAGACATTATCAGGTTTTTGTCAAGATTCTGTGAATAAAGATTCTTTTTCTCAGAATATAGCAACATACGTCAGCTTACATATAAGCAATAAGCTTCTGTAGGAAAGAAAAACAATTATAAATCTGATCGTTATATGTATACCTTTAATCAAACGGTAATCAAGTTGTAATAAGTTTAAGATACCAGTCAATTAATGAAATTAATTTGTTTACTTATTTATCATATTAATGTATTATGTAAATCAATTACAATAGATAAATTGTTTGTTTTGGTTTAACTTGACTTATTGTATTCAACAAAATTAATGACTATTAATAGTAAAGCTAACTATCAAAACAAATTAATGGCTAACGTTCGGTTTTATCCAAAAGCTGCATCTGGATGCATATATGCAGATTTGAAATCTATAATCTATATATATAAAGTATTGTTCACTCCCTCTTGCTAAGCCACGTCATCAATTCGGCTCATCTCCTGTTGACACGTGTCCAGCTTAGATGAAATGTTGCATTTCATTAACCGGTGCTTCAAGGCTTTAAGTTTTCGCTGGACTTCGTGTTACACTGGACTTCTGTGAAGTTTGTTGGGCCTTTTGTCAAATATCCAACAGACTTTTGAACCAGAAGTTTCTCTTTTACATGCAAGTTGAACTATATAGTCTATATTCTATCACTGTTAATATTCTTCAACAGCATAAACGACTTCTCATTTTCTAAATTTCAAAACAGAGCCTATATCCACAAACAACAAGAACTCCCAGTTTACGTGTTAATATTTTTATGTAATTGATTTGGTGCAGAACCTATACGAAAAAAAACTATGCATTCAACCTTACACGTTTAAACTTTAGGTTTGTAGTTTTTCACCGTCTTAAGTTGAAGGCCTTCTTAATAGATTCTTGCAATCCCAATTAATATCACCATAATATTATCAATTGGGCCACAAGATACATGATAAAACAAAAAAACAAAAAACTAACGAACACTAATCTTACATATATCAGTAATATACAAATTCCCGTTATCTAAGTGCATCCCCAACTTCCGGTAACCTAAACACCCTTTTTTAAACTACCCGTTAACGTCAACACCTAAACGCTCTTCCACCATTCAAAACTACAGGACGTATCACCATACTTAAACAGTACCAAAATCCCCCCTTCCAAACTAACCTTCCCCTTTCACCATACTTAAACAGTAACACAATTCAAACATTATCCCAGGCAAACTCTAACCACACTAACAAAATCATATAAGAACAAATTAAATATTTTTTCATAATTACACCCAAATGTAAATATATATTTATATTATTTTTTTATTTGTGCACCCGTCCGTATGATGATTTTATCCCAATATATAATATAATAATAGTCTAATCATACCGAAATTGTTTTAAAGAAATATTAGCTCCAATGGTAAGAGTAAGTCTGTAAATTTTTCTTGGGTTTGGTTACAAATACAGCAATTTTATTGTAATAATTTAGTCTGTAACTTTTAGTAATGTAGTTGTAAATTTTATTTATCTATAAAATATTACAATTTTCAAACAGATGATTTAAGAAAAAAAATAGGGTTGTCGATTTAAGGAGGGAAGTCCATTAGAATACTTAGAGACTAACTGAAAACAAAATTATAAATAATTTTAAGCAAAATGAAACCTGTCTACAGTACCAATTAAACACCATAACTAAAATTAAATTAATTTTTATTCATTCTATCTCTGTAACTTTTAGTAATGTAGTTGTAACTTTTATTTATCTATAAAATATTACAATTTTCAAACAGATGATTTAAGAAAAAAAATGGGTTGTAGATTTAAGGGAGAAAGTCCATTAGAATACTAGAGATTAATTGAAAACAAAATTATAAATAATTTTAAGCGAAATGAAACCTGTCTACAATTCAACCAATTAAACATCATAACTAAATTTAAATTAATTTTTATTCATTCTATCTCACCATCTTAAATATAAATTTCAATAACAAAAAAAAGTTGAATGCTAAATATTTTGATTTGTATAAGAAAAAGGAATAATAATTTGTTTATAATTGCCTATATACTTATATTTTTATAATATATTATAATATATAAATATTAAAATAAACATACTAATTATATAATTAAAATTTAAATTTAAACAGAAAACCCGGGCGTAGCCCGGGTCGACCCTAGTACCTAATATATTAAAAGAGAAGCATTTTGCATTAAATGCGTTCACATTGAATTTGACACGTGGCAATCTCACAATGATTTGAATTATGCAATGCTGACGTATCGCTTCCAGAAAGCTTCTCACAAAAAATATTACCAAATTCATAAAACAAATTTTCTAAGTTTTCATATCACGTGTCTTTACATATAAGATCTTTTTAAGATATTATCTTTGATATTTGTTATCATTTTAGTATAATTATTTGATTTGGAACGAAGTCGCTCCATAGTTTTATCGAACGATAACATGTGTTACTTTTCTAGTTATTGATCATAATTTTAATAAAATGTATCAAAAATACTTATATTACTTAATTTCTTTTTTAGATAAATCAAACAAAAATATATTAAATTTACATGTTGATTAATCATGCATACATATATATATATATATAGACGTTTCTAAAATTTTTCCATTTCTAATTTTTTTTGAAAAACACGTTTTCATGTTTCGAAACGTTTCGTTTCCACGTTTCCGTTTCCGATTCCATGCAACCTAGGGTATAACAAAAGGGAAAGCTTCAATTTGAAATGTCAGTCCAAATGCCAATAGCCTACATCAAGCTTTTTGCATGCGTATTCAGAGCAATGAGTTGTCTCTATCACTCCATGCTTTTTCGTATATGTTATATCGTATGGTTTCCATATGAACATTATCAAATTTGAATCCGTGTAACAACAAAAAAATACGTGTAACAACAAAAAATACGTGTAACAACATAAATATTTGAATGCGATTCTGAAAATATATTACAAGGTATTGTCTTATAAACTACTAGAAAATAACATTAGAAACACGACCATTAAAACCCAACATAAACTAATTAAGCCATAGAAACAGAACATCTGATCATTACCCCTTCTTATTCTTGATTCTTCTCTTCTTTCTTCACTTGTTATTCTCCTCCCAGTCGAGAAAACCCTTAGGAATATCCTCCTCCCATGATCTGTCTCACCAATGTTGTTTTGGCTTCTGAATGACATTTTCATTGCAGTTTTCCTCACAGCTCTAATTATCCTTTTCAAATATGAAAGGAAGCAGATGGCTTCTTGTCCACAGAAGTGTCATTATAAGTCCATGCTCTCTCCGTGATAGTCCCCTCTGGGAGCTTACGATGTTTTTCCTTGAAGGCACCAACGGTCGCAACATGGGCTTCCACTGTTCTTGTCTTGTTCTTGGGGATTGAACCACATTTGACTGCATCCTTCATGGCACTGATGATACTTTCCAGAGTAGGTTTTTTTCATTGAGAGAGAGAGAAAGATGTTGAGAAAGTTGTAGGGATGAAGGAGAGGATAGCGCATAGTGTTGTTTATAAAGAAAAATGGTTTTGTTTGAAAGGAAGATGCACACATCTCCAATGTCCTCTTTGTAGCACATGTATCTTCCTTGCAACCTCTCCTCCTCTCTGAACACTATGAACCACTTGATCATGTACTTGAATTCAACAGATGTCGTCTTTGTAGTATATGTGCATTTCTTGTACAATTTTTGGAGCAGCACACAAATTAAAAAAATTGCAGAGCAACGATAGTGAGGAAGATGATGAGATCGGTGGAGCCTAAACCAGTTCAGTTTAAGTCTTAATGAATATAACCGGTCTAATTTCTGAGTTCGATTAATTTCATTTTGTGATTGGAATTAAAATCAAACATTTATTTTTTGTTTACTCAAGTTCAATTCTGTTTTGATCGGTTAGTTTATCGTTATTAATCATCTTTACATTTTAATCTCCAAGATTCATTTGTTGTGACTCATGTGAGGCCTCACACTTGTGAAAGAGAAAAAGATTCATCCAGTAATCAAACATATAGATGTTGTACCATCTAATATTCTTAAAATTAGTTTGATTGGCGCTAAAAATAGTTTTGCTTTAACATTTACTCTACCTTTTAATCTATTTCGGGTCTTGATAACACTGAGTCTTAAGAATGTGTGGCTGAAATAATAAAACAATTAGGCTGAGATCCATGCCTTGCGCGGGATGAAATTTTTTATAAAATATAATCAACATATATAATTTACATGTTTTATAAGAATGCATTTCATTATAGGACACATTATTCTCTTTTTGACAGTTTAAGACACATGTTGCTGGAGTGACACTTTCCTATAATGACACGTTCTTTTAAGGGTGGATCACATATCTGTATTCTATATATACCAACGCATAATTAATATTATATTGTGTTTCTATATTCACATGAACATTCATATTCATTATATTATTTCTCCAAATAATATATATCAATGTATGGAAGGTTTTGCAGTCCAAGTAAATAATGCCAATATATGGTATCTTTGGTACTATATTAGTGCTGCGAAGTTGTATAGTTTTTCGGATAGAATTAGAAAAAGAAAGAAAAAAGCGTACCTTTGCTTAAGGATGTCGACCTACACATGTTTGTCTGGCTTGGTTCCAAGTAAAAATCAGCCTACAATTGTTGTAAAGATAGTGAGAACATGGAAGGGACCCTTTGGTTCAATTCGTCAAACTACATGGTTCTTTATTGGAGATCAAAAAGTGAGTAGTATGTTTTGTATTTAGAAAGGAATATATTCTCATTTATTGTTTCATTCTTATCTCACAAATCGTTTCATCTATTATAATAGGGTACAACCATGGAAGCAACTTTGGCTTGGGATGTGAAATTGTCATCCGGTATTAATCTAAACGAAGGTGATTGGTTTGAAATCTTTGATTTTAAACTAACTTATGCTTCTGGACTTATACGCCCAACAAAGAACAAATACCATATCATCCTCACTCGAAACGCAGTGGTTAGAAAGATTAGCCTTATCACAGAGTTTACATTCCTTTGCTGTGCTAATTACAAAATCATCCTCCGTGGTCTATCGCATACCAAATTCTGCATTGGTAAGTTAAAATTAGAGTTCAAAATCCTTTCTTTTTTGGTTCGTATCTTCCATGTTTCCTAATATTTTCCTAAAGCTGTTGTCTAATAATGTTCAAATACGTTTTCTACTGTGAGGAAGACCTATGTGGAGCTTTGGTTCATGTTGGCCCAATCGACCATGATATTAAAGTGCAATACAACCCTAATATGAATGATGGACATAAAAGCAGAATTAAGTTTTTCATCATGAATATTGAGTAAGTGATGTTCTTTTACAGTTTTATCTTTACAGGAGTTCCTATTTGATAACGTTTACCATATCTTATTGTATACAGTTTTGCTGAAATCAATTGTGTTACCTATGGAACTGTAGCGGATAAGTTATATGAAAACTGGCTGTCATCAACTGCACAGGTTGTTGTTGGTGTTTTGAGATTATGGCGAATTGAGTGGGGTGATGGTAAGTTTTACAAATCTAGACTATTATTGGATCAAAAGAACGGTATTTTTATTGGACCTGAATTGTTGATTTTTATAGGCTGCTTAAACCATTTAACCAACTTTGAAGAATGTTCGGATATTTTATTTGATTCTCATATCGCTGAAATACAATATTTCAAAACAATGTAAGTTTAATATAATAGGGAAGATGTGATTCTTAGTAAAAATCTGTGTTATATTATCATTGCTAATGTTAACTAATCCCGTATATATTTCAGGCTTCCATTCTATCGAGAATGATTTTAAAGCAAGATACTTGAAGAATTTGACGATAGAATAACGGGATTTTAATGTCCAATTTTTTTTTTTTTACTTTGTTCTTTTATATTTAATATTCAGTTTGTTTTACTTTACTACTATGATTTCTTAAATTTTGAGAGTTATATCTTTATATTATAATTATATTTTAATCAAGACACATGGTTTCGCTTATTTTAAATTGTTTATCCCCCAGAAACACCAAACATTCTAATAAACTTATAAAACTTATTTAATATTTACAAAACATAAAAGAAGCACACATAATTTGTGTTAATATCAAGTTGAAAATTAAAATAAACTTGTGTTTAGACTTACTTTTGCTATGAGGTTCCGCCCAGTATGATAAAGCATAAGACCCCTTATAACTACCTAATCAGCATTCGAACCTGCTCATGAGGAGAAGAAAAAAATTTATAAATTACTTTTAAGATATACTATACGAGAAGACTTCCCGAAAATCTTACAGAAGACTTATAAAACCTCTGAAGACTTACAAAAACTCAGAATACTTTTCGGGGTTATATTCGTAAAAATGAATTCTGTTTTTTTTTGTTAGTTATAAAAGGTTGGCTGTAATTTCACAAGGTTTTTAGGTTAGTTTTGCATTTGATGAAGTTTGGATATACTTTTGTATTTAAATCAAGTTTTGAGTCATATTTGAAAAATTCCCCAAGTTAAAATTATGAGTGATTTGATTTGAACCAAACATATGATCAAACAAATGGAGTCATATTATAAGTTTTTGAATATCATCTCTTATATGTTAATTGAGAAACACCGTAACTTGTGAACTATGATATGTGTCATCATTAGAATATTTCTTACAATCCTTAGAGAAATATGTTGGTTCATCAAAACTTATACTTCCTCCGTTTCAATTTAGTTGTCGTTTTGAAATTTTTGCACACAAATTAAAAAATCATTTTATTTTGAATATTCTCTAGATAAAAATACTATTACCTATACAACTAACCACATTTCAACCAATGAAAATTAGAATATTAAATAAAATTAATAAATTTTGCATTAAGATTATAAACTGACACTTATTTTGAAAAACAAATTTTACCTTAGAAGACATATAAATTGAAACGGATGGAGTATTATGTTTCTCATTAAATTATCATAAAATTAATTAGTATTCTATAGAAAGAAATCCTTATTTATTGAAATAAAAACCTACAAAATTACCCAATAAGATTAAAATATATGACAATTAATGATTTTGTATAATAAAAATTATATAGCAATTTATATATCATTTATCCTTTTAAATATTATTTTATTAAAATTTTAAAATCACATTAAATATATAATATAGTAACTTGATTGAACAAATACAACTATTTCAGAAGAGTGAGCAACGGTCTACACTTAAAGCCATACTCTGAGGAGAAGACAGACAAGAGTGAAAACGACAGTAGATTGGCCAATGTTTTGAAGCTACTCAAAGAAGTTCACAGTGCATTCTTCAGGGTTGCAGAAGAAAAGGAATTGGAATCACAAGACGTAAGGGTATTGTTTCAAGAGATAGACTTCAATCGTACGTGTAGACAATGAATCCTTTATCATGTAGAAACTTTAGAAGTTTGTGATCTCCTCTTTCATATGTTGAAGTGTTTTCTTCCATAACCCATATAATTCGTATTTCATATGAAAGAGGAAACGCATACCTTCAACTGTATAAGCATTATTAGTAAACTATTAATCAAACCACTTGATAAAGATTTCCACTGACAAAAGCTTCTTTAACTACTCTCCTTCTTTTCTTTATATAAGTCCAACATTATTAATGGTTTGTATTTGTAGTAACATTCAAAAATCACAACTTGTGTTTGTAGTAAAGTGATTAAAAACCCAGAACCCAAAAACCATAGAGATCTGAAATTAGTCAAACTAAAAAGAAAAAAAATCATACAATATTCACAATTAGCTGATTTTGGGACGCGCTCGTGAATAAAAATGAAAACGCAGATAAGTAAAAGGGCATAATGGTCAATCCGATAGTTTCCACTTTCCTTTTTTCCTAGTGAGAGTCTCTCTCTTCCCTCTATAAATTAGAACATCTGTTCCGTGTTATTATTATTCTACACTCTCCTCTCCAAAAAAATTAGGGTTTTTGTTGTCCTAGCTCGATTCCACGATTCTCTGTTGATTCTCGTCTCTGATCAATCCTCTGATAATTCTCAACCATGTCTATATTCGAAACTCCTTCCCAGCTGGAACCAAACCCGAAAAGACAGAGGATCGAACCGGTGTTCGAACCAAACCCCAAAAGACAGAGGATCGAACCCGTGTTCAACAACTCATCATTATCTTCAATCCCATGTCCTCACTCCTACGCTCAACACGGTGTCTGCACCGCCTGTAATTCAATGATTGAAAGATGCCACTACAGATCATTCAACTGTTTCAAAGACGGTGTTCAGATACGCCACGAGGCCGTCGCATCAGCGAAGCGCCTCATGACTAAGTTCTCTTATATGGGCGACAAGAAACTTCCATTAGTCCTTGACCTAGACCATACCCTTGTCCACACCACAACTGTTTCTTCTCTCACCGAAACAGAGAAGTATCTAATCCAAGAAGCGGGTTCAAGGCACGATCTCTGGCTCTTGAAATCTGACGTCGAGCACTTGATAAAGCTACGTCCTTTTGTTCTCGATTTCTTGAAAGAAGCTCGCAAGATGTTCAACATGCATGTCTACACAATGGGTAACCGTTATTACGCTGAATCCGTCCTCGAGCTGATCGATCCGAGGCGCATCTATTTCGGTAAAAGAGTGATAACGAGAGAGGAGAGTCCTTACATGAAGACGCTTGATTTGGTTTTTGCTGATGAGCGCTGTGTGGTGATCGTGGATGATACACGTGAAGTCTGGCCTGATCACAAGAGCAACTTGGTTGAGATTAGCAGGTACTGCTATTTCAGGATGAGTAACGACCAATGTTCAAGGCCTTACTCTGAGGAGAGGATAGATGAAAGTGAATGCAACGGTGGATTGGTTAATGTTTTGAGGTTGTTAAAGGAAGTTCACTGTGGATTCTTTAGAGTCAAAGAAGAGTTGGAGTCTAAAGACGTGAGGTTGCTGCTGCAAGAGATTGAATTCAGTCGTGGTGTATTACAGGGAGAATCTCTTATTCTGTAGAAAGTTTATTTTTAAGCATTGTAACTCTGTGCCTATGTAAGAACTTTGTAAAGGTATTTTGAATAGAAAACTTTAAAGCATATTACATATGAATGTGGGTATTTCCTATATTTCTTTCGCAGTAATCTTAAATCTGCAAAGTCAAATAAACTACCAAGCATTGTATTCAGCATCTACTTCTACTTTATACAAGCAAAAAGAGAGACTAATAGGTTTTAGATAAACTTTGTAACTCTGTGATCTCGTTCATATGTAAGAACTTTGGAAAGTTATATTTTGAATAGAAAACTTTAAAGCATATTCCATACAAATGTGAGTATTTTCCTATATTTCTTTCGCATTAAGCTTAATCTGCAAAGTCATATGAACAACAAAGCATTGTCTACAGTATTTACTTTTACGTACCAATCTTTGGTAAACTCTTAATATGTTTCAGATTGAATTAATATGTTTTGTGTTTTAATTGGTGGATGAGTGGTCTTAGTTGGCTTGGAGTTGTTGTAAGTTTTTGTATGAATTTTGTTAATGATTTGATGTTTTATATGTACATGGACACGTCAGAGCCTACGATTGTTCGTTATGCTGAGATTGCGATGAAAATGAAGGATAAAACTGCTAGAGATGTTGCTCTTCGTCGTAGATGGATGACTGTAAGCATCTCAGTTTTTGCCATTTTTCTTAGTTCTTGATTATTCTTCTTCTTCACCGTTGGCTTTACTTAGTACTAAGAGTGCACTGATTGATGGATTTACAGAAAAAGGAAAATGGGAAGCGTAGGAAAGAAGATCATTCATCAAGGAAGAGCAAAGATAAGAAAGTAAGCGGTTTTTATACTAGTGAAGCTATAAATAAAAGAAAGATTGTGTTCTTCTAATGTATAACTAGCTTGAACTTTTGGTTATTTGATTGTGATTTTGGAATGGTTGAAGATTGTTGGGTCGTCGTATGATGTTTTTAGAATTCGAAATCAGCAAATGAATCTCTTCTTCACATATATGTTTAATATGACTATCCTTAACTGAGCGGTTAAGCATTTATTTGTTTGTGGTAAATCTATAAAGCTAAGGAACAGAGTATGAATTGGTTCAATTAGATCGAGTCAGTAGACAAGGATTGAACACCTTACACTAATACATTCAACATATCCTCCCTTACATAGTTAGACACTTGGACTATTATTTTATAAACTTTATTTGTGTTCCTCTAAAAGTAGTAAGAAATCTAATTAGACAGTTGGAATAGTCCTTGTAAGATAAGAACTCACATAGGAATAATAACTCCACTTAATCCATGACTGACTTGGACCACACGCTTCTCCACACAACTCGTCTTCCACGTCTCACCTAAGCAGAGACGTATCTAATCAAAGAAGCGGCTACAAGGGATGATCAGTGGAAGTGGAATGCAGACGGTGATGATCCCATGCCATGGTATTCTTAACAAAACCACTGCCTTTTGTTTGCGGTTTCTTGGAAGAAGCCAACAAGATGTTCACAATGTATGTTTGTACAGTAGACAAATAAAATAAAATTAGTAAACATAAACAGACATTATAATTTGCTCAGTCTGGGCTATCAGAAATTAAGTTCAACATATGACAGGTTAAATCATATAATGAATCCATCAACCAGAAACAACTAAACAATCCTTCCAAAGAATGTTATGCGGCAAAGTGGCCACAATACCAGACCACTCAATCCTCCCACGGATTTCTTCTCCTAGGCTATCCAATGCAATCAATTTACACACAACATCTTTCTTCATGGGATCAATATTACCTAGTGGCCAAAGAAACACAATATTTTCCTCGTATTCCACCATTTTTGCAGCAGCAAATGAATACAGCTCTAACTTCCCATCCTTGCCATCACGGTCAACCACTTTTATCCAAACCTTGAGCTTTGTGTTAAACCACATTAACCCACTCCACTCAAAACAACCGTAGAGCACATTCTTTACCACACACACTAACTTCAGCATATCATCACTTGGCACCTCCGTTGCATCACTGTTTATACCTTCTCTCGGGCCATACGCGCTGACTCTCCCATCTATGTCCACCATATAAACCTTTTGCTTCATAGACGCACTAAACCGGGATTCACATGTCACTTTCTCCTCGCCAACGAAGTCCCAGGTTTGCGCTTGTGGATCAAACACTTCCACTTGGCTGCGTTCTTCACTTCCTCCAATCACGTATATCTTCCCCGCGACCACACCCACTGCTTCTTTGTACTTCAACCGACCCACTTTCAGGCTTGGAGCCGTCCGTAAATGACCAGATCGAGTATCAAGAATCCAAAGCTCCGGGGAGTGAACGCTTCTTCCACCAATGAAATAGATCTCTGATCCCACGGAGACTGCATGACCAAAACGATGTGTCGGGACGACATCCGCCAATGACAGAGATCTCTGCTCCAACTGATAGTCAGTGGTCTTCTCACCCGGACGGAAAGTGATCCATCTGAAGCTAGGGGACGGATCCATCGGGCCTTGATATATATGATAAGAGAGAAAGACCGACTTCTTCGGGAGAAGCTGGGATCGCAAACGGTGGAGTTCTGGCGAGCAAACGAGCGACCTTAGGGCTTTGGAGACCAAAGAGAGCTTTAGGTCATAGCGTCCCGGAACGCGGGATAAGCACTTTAAAACAACGTCGTCTGGCAACAGCAAAAACGGTGATGATGATGATCGCCGTGATTTCTTCGAGTTGGAGGCGGCTTCAGTTGACATCGTGATCGTGGTATCTAGGTCAAGGAAAATACCTAATACAGTATGATCATATTATATAAAATACTAGGTGGTGCAGAAATAAAAATTTTAAAAATATATTTATAATTTAATTTAAATAATTTTTAAATTTATTATTTTATTACATTATTAATTTTACATTAATTATATGTAAAAATTAAGAGAAAATAAACAGTTTCATATTATTAATTTTACATTAATTATATGTAAAAATTAAGAGAAAATAAACAGTTTCCTTAAAATATAGGACAGTTTTCTCAAATAGAACTTTTTAAGGTTTTTTCACAAAAATAGATCTTAAAACTAAAATGACCAAAACATCATTTTTTATTTTGAAAATTTCAATTTCTTTTTTAAAAAAAAATTGTAATCCTATCCCCAAAACCCCACTCCTTAACTTTAAACAAAAAGATTTACGATTAGTTAACCCAAATGATATAAATGTATATTATTTGGGTTTGGATAGAGGTATTATAGGCCCATTTTGGAGCGGGTCTCGCGGGCCAAGGCTTATGCGGTTTGGGCTATTGCGGGTTGGGCCTGACTTAGTCTTGCGGGACAAAAAGAGCCTGCAACATTCCTCTTTTGTGTATCTACCTGAAATTTAAAAAAAAAAACAAAAGTGTTCACCGACAAAAACTTTGGAGCAAGATGAACTTTGGTGATGGTGAACTTTGCTTCGACGATTTTTCCGGTCTTCCTTTCAGTCTCAGGCGAGCACCAGAAGAATATCACCCCCAAGTTAGATGAACTTTGGTGATGGTGATATTCACCGACAAAAACTTTGGAACTCCAACAATGGAGATGAGAGCACCGATGGTTCTTTTTTTTTTCCAGCTGTCTTCAATCTGTTTGCATGTACAGAGAGGATCTTGGATCCCCATAACGTATGTCGAAAATTCCTCTAGTTCATCATTATATACGCTCTTATATTACTTTCCGAAACTGAGAGATTACTGGTCATTTCCTTGGATCCAGTGTTTACATATGCCTCAGGAATTTCACACACCACCTTCGAAGTGTCTCATTGACTATCTTCGCGTGATTAAACTCAGCAATTGCATTTAACTTAAATACCGGTATGATTATTACCATGTAATACTCTTACATGTCTCTGCGCAGGTGGCTTGCCTCATTACCATGTAATATCGGTAGATTGTGTATATATCATTTCTAAACACAAACTGAAGTTGATAATGGATTCTATAAACACACACATTCATGTTGTTCTACAGGTAATGAACCTTGCATTATAAGCAACAACCAAGAACCTACAAGTCTACAAAGTACAAGCGAATGCAGGGAGCAAGCTCTGCATTTTCTTGACCCGCGGGCCAGTTCACAAAGGCTATAGAATATGCGGGGCGGGTTTGGGCTTAGAAGTTGAGTACTGCGGGCCACTACGGGAAAACCCGCACAGATCCGCCTGAGGGAGAGACCGCAACGGGGCGGGCCACGGCGGGGCGGGTGATCCCAATTGCCTTCCCTAATGATGGCTGTGATTTTTTCGAGTTGGAGGCAGCTACAGTTGACATCGTAATGAGATTATTGAAAAGACCTAATACTGTATGATCATCCTTTATATATACTTTTATATCTATTATATATAATAGACATTAAATATATACAGATTATTGTTGTATATTATTATTTACTTATATTCATTTACTTATTCTAAAATAAATTTATTGAATAATTGATAAGCAAGTAACTACTATGCATATAATTAAATTGGAGTAAGCACAAAAATCAAAACAATACATATTGTATAATTACAATAAATACTTGGGTAAATAAATCAAAATAATCATTTTATTTAGTTTAGATGCTATATAATTAAATTTAATTCTCCAGCCCTATTTATGTCGTTTTATATGGTATATAGTTTAATTTAAAAAATGTTACCAATTCATACATACTTTAAGATCCGTTCTTACAATTGGATCCTACAAGCAAGCTCTAAAAAAAGAAACCACACATCATCTTCTTCTAATCCAGTAGATTTTTTTGTCGTTTTCTGATCTGTAACCCTAATTATATAAATCACTTTCCAGAATCACCGCTCATCAGATCATCCTAGAAATCGAATTAAATCTTGATTCTCTTGCTCGGGAGTTTTGAAATAATTTTGTAACTGAGGTTGCAGAGGCTGATAGGTCTAAATTATGTCATCTCCTTTGGTCTTTCCTTCTTTGGTATGAGACAAAACTTCCTGTGACAAAAAAGTCTTTCACCAAGCGGATGTATCTCTACCCATAACCTGCCAAAACCTTTGGAAGAGTCTGCTAATTATGTCATTTGGTCCTGGGAAAAAAAATTTGTCTGGTTTGATGTCAAAAAGAGTTTTTTTTTTTTCTTGCTCATTTACACTAGTAACTGAGAAATCAGTTCTGTGTCATTATGAAATAAATTATAACTATGGCTAATTATAAAAGTGTATTTAATATATAAATTAAAAGCTTCCTTTTTTATATTAGTTTTTAAATTATATATATATAAATAATTATTTATCCAATTCAAAAAGTGGTAATATTATACACAATAATTCTATATAAAAGGAAATTTTCATAAATTGTTTTTTGTAAATATAATTTCAATTAACATAATCGATATATTAAAAATTTTAATTAACTTATTGTCAATTAAATTTTAATTTTAACTTCCTCTTCTTTATTTTGGTTGCCATATAACATATAATAAAAAATTAGAATATTAAAAAAGTGCTTTATTTTATATATGAGTGACGTGGTTAAAAATAAAAATTCACAAAAAGAAAAACATAATATTTTCATTTTTTCTACAAAAAAATAATCTCAAAGAGAATAATACATCATCACTCTATTTTCATACATTAATTTTTATAGTGGTTAATTACAATAATAAGTTTAGTTAACTAAAATATTATAGAAAAATGTTATTATCAATATTTTTTGATTGATTCCTTCTTTTCTTAATATCTTTTAATTTTTATACCTTATCCCGAACCATATATATATGAAAATAAAAATATCTATAGAAATTAAAATATAAATATTATATATATAATATAAATATAACATAAATAAAAAGGAAATTTCACACAAATTATGTATTTATTTTTAAAACAAAACATAGTGTTCTCTTTTAAAAAATATTTTTAATAATATAACAGATATCAAAAGAGAATAAAGTTTAGTATGAATTAGTTTCTTTTTAAATAAGAGCAAAAAAATATTTTAACTAAATAAGGCTAATAAGCAAATCATCTGTGGTCATATTTTATGCGACATCTACTAAAACAATTAACATTTTAAAATATGGATTAAAATTTAAAATTATGAGTGATTTGATTTGAACCAAACATATGACCAAACTATTGGAGTTAGATCATTATAAAACATGAACAATCGTTAAATCAGTTATCTGATTAGTGTAAATTATATATACATTTGAAAAAGTTTAAGAAAATCACCATTTGTGTTTGTGGTGAAGTGAGTATAAATTAGGCATGGGCATTTTAACATGGACTCAAAAACTCGAACCGGAACTGATCCGAAAATATCGGATTCGAAATGGAATCAAAAATTTATGAGTATTTTTTTGGTCCAAAATTTCTTTTATCCAAAAGAATCGGAACCAAAATAAAGCGATCCGAATAACCTGGACCTAAAAAAAACGATCCGAATAGATCCGACCGAATAAGAACCGATTTATACCCGACTTAAAAACATGTTTATCCAAAACTATGATTTGTTTGTGATATATATATGAAACTTTAAAATGTTAGAGTTTAAAAATGTTTTATTTTAATTATCAATAGTTTAATTTGATTTATTTTGAAACCTTTTAGATACATATGACAAATATCGACTAAATTTGATGGAGTTTGGACATGTCATATCATTTTCTGATTATAATTATCCAAATTTGATTCGGATCCGATATAAATAAAAAAATTGCGGGTATATTAGTTATAGATTCGAATCGATTTGGATTGAGAAAAACCAAATTGAACCTGAATTAAAAATTTACAAGTATCTATTAAATCCAAATATCTAGAATCTGGAGGATCCGGATCCGACCAGAAGATCCGAATTGTCAGGCCTAATAGTAAAAAGCCCAGAGCCCAAACTCCATAGGAATTGAAATCAGTCAAAGTATAAGTCAAAGAGTGTAATAGATTGTTGAACGCGCTCCTCTAGAGATGAAAACGCGGAAAGGGCATAATGGTCGATTAGGAAGATTTACGATTTCCTTTTTTCTTTTTTTTTGTTCACAAGCGAGAGTCTAGACCTCTATATATTCGAACACCTGTTCCGTGTTAATCCCGTTACCAGTTTCTTCGACTGTCTCTCCTCTCCAGCCTTCTCTTACAAACAAAAAAAAGTTAGGGTTTTTTTTCCTTGCTCGACTCCACGATCTCTAAAGCATTCTCTGTTGATTCTCCTTTCTGATCAATTCTTTGTTATTCTAAACCTAACCAGAGAAAACCCATGTCTATATTCGAAACTCCTTCCCTCGAACCAAACCCCAAAAGACAGAGGATCGAACCCGTGTTCGAACCAAACCCCAAAAGACAGAGGATCGAACCCGTGTTCAACAACTCATCATTATCTTCAATCCCATGTCCTCACTCCTACGCTCAACACGGTGTCTGCACCGCCTGTAATTCAATGATTGAAAGATGCCACTACAGATCATTCAACTGTTTCAAAGACGGTGTTCAGATACGCCACGAGGCCGTCGCATCAGCGAAGCGCCTCATGACTAAGTTCTCTTATATGGGCGACAAGAAACTTCCATTAGTCCTTGACCTAGACCATACCCTTGTCCACACCACTACCCTTTCTTCTCTCACCAAAACAGAAAAGTATCTAATCCAAGAAGCGGGTTCAAGGCACGATCTCTGGCTCTTGAAATCCGACGATGATCCCGTCGAGCACTTGATAAAGCTACGTCCTTTCGTTCTCGATTTCTTGAAAGAAGCTCGCAAGATGTTCAACATGCATGTCTACACAATGGGTAACCGTTATTACGCTGATTCCGTCCTCGAGCTGATCGATCCGAGGCGCATCTATTTCGGTAAAAGAGTGATAACGAGAGAGGAGAGTCCTTACATTAAGACGCTTGATTTGGTTTTTGCTGATGAGCGCTGTGTGCTGATCGTGGATGATACACGTGATGTGTGGCCTGATCACAAGAGCAACTTGGTTGAGATTAGTAGGTACTGCTATTTCAGGATGAGTAACGACCAATGTTCAAGGCCGTACTCTGAGGAGAGGATAGATGAAAGTGAATGCAACGGTGGATTGGTTAATGTTTTGAGGTTGTTAAAGGAAGTTCACTGTGGATTCTTTAGAGTCAAAGAAGAGTTGGAGTCTAAAGACGTGAGGTTGCTTCTACAAGAGATTGAATTTAAACGTGGTGTATTACAGGGAGAATCTCTTATTCTGTAGAAATTTCATTTTTAAGCATTGTAAGTTACAATTTGTAACTCTGTGATCTCGTTCATATGTAAGAACTTTGGAAAGTTATATTTTGAATAGAAAACTTTAAAGCATATTCCATACAAATGTGAGTATTTTCCTATATTTCTTTCGCATTAAGCTTAATCTGCAAAGTCATATGAACAACAAAGCATTGTCTACAGTATTTACTTTTACGTACCAATCTTTGGTAAACTCTTAATATGTTTCAGATTGAATTAATATGTTTTGTGTTTTAATTGGTGGATGAGTGGTCTTAGTTGGCTTGGAGTTGTTGTAAGTTTTTGTATGAATTTTGTTAATGATTTGATGTTTTATATGTACATGGACACGTCAGAGCCTACGATTGTTCGTTATGCTGAGATTGCGATGAAAATGAAGGATAAAACTGCTAGAGATGTTGCTCTTCGTCGTAGATGGATGACTGTAAGCATCTCAGTTTTTGCCATTTTTCTTAGTTCTTGATTATTCTTCTTCTTCACCGTTGGCTTTACTTAGTACTAAGAGTGCACTGATTGATGGATTTACAGAAAAAGGAAAATGGGAAGCGTAGGAAAGAAGATCATTCATCAAGGAAGAGCAAAGATAAGAAAGTAAGCGGTTTTTATACTAGTGAAGCTATAAATAAAAGAAAGATTGTGTTCTTCTAATGTATAACTAGCTTGAACTTTTGGTTATTTGATTGTGATTTTGGAATGGTTGAAGATTGTTGGGTCGTCGTATGATGTTTTTAGAATTCGAAATCAGCAAATGAATCTCTTCTTCACATATATGTTTAATTAATATGACTATCCTTAACTGAGCGGTTAATCATTTATTTGTTTGCGGTAAATCTATAAGGGTGGGTTATTGGCAGAAGAATTCTAAAGGAGTTATTAAATTTTGAGATTCCATTGTTATTGGTTTATGGATTTTTAAAGTCTAAATAGAATCCATTGTTATTGGGATGATAACTTTTAAATTCTATTCAAAATCTTTGTTATTGGAAAAGTTTAGTTGTCATTGATTTTATGATTCCACTAAAATCTATTGTTATTGGGATGTAAATTTTCTCTGTTTTTACTCATAAGACTCAACTTTACTCAACTTTGAGAATATCACCTATACTCATAAGATTTTGAAATCTGTGTAATAAAATAAACCCCCATACAAAACACAAAATTGAAGAATGAACTAATAAATATCACTATTTTAGCATAATACAAATCACAACAATACATAGAAAATTAATATTAAAAATAATAATACAAAATTCAAGTTTAAAATAAAATTTATAAAATAGTTTCAAAAAGTATTTTTGAGTTTAAAAAGAAAAGAAAAACTAAAAAGAAAAATTTGAATTTTTTATAAAAATATTGAATATGAAAACACATATTTCGAAATTAAAAAAAACATATTTTTGCCATTTTTCTTATTTCAAGAACTTTTTGTGACATTTAAAAAAAAAAAAGAGAGAGAATTACCCTAATTGAAGTTATTCTCTTTCCTCTACTCCTACCACTATTAATTTTCTACTTTAAAAGTTAATAACAATCAATTAAATTCTATACACAAGTAATGAAAATCTATGTAAAAATTATTTAAATTTTTTAAATCTAGTGAACTTGTAAAATCCTCTCAACTACTAGAATCATCAAATTCCACAAAAATTCATGTTCCAATAACCTCCCTAAGTCATAAAACAAAACTTTCAAAATATTGCACTTTTACTCAAGATTCTCAAAATCCTCATAAAGGAATAATACTTTCATAGACTTCTTAAATATAGAAAACTTATTTGAACTCTTTATAAATTTATCAAATCTATTGATTCTTAAAATCAATCAATTCTATCTAAATCCATATCCCACTAACCCCCCCTAAAGCTAAGGAACAGAGTATGAATTGGTTCAATTAGATCGAGTCAGTAGACAAGGATTGAACACCTTACACTAATACATTCAATATATCCTCCCTTACATAGTTAGACACTTGGACTATTATTTTATAAACTTTATTTGTGCTCCCCTAAAAGTAGTAAGAAACCTAATTAGACAGTTGTAATAGTCCTTGTAAGATTAGAACTCACATAGGAATAATAGGCGACCACATTTGACAATATGTGTCAATCATTCACTCTCTCTGTATATTAGACAAAGAGTTCAGATTCACTTGTTCCTGCAAAAACATTACCAATACCTGATCCCACTACACTCACACTACAAGAAAAAGGGTCGTTTCTGACGGGAAAATCCATTAGAAAATGGTTAGAAATCGTCTGTTTTAACCGATTTTCGACGGAAACGACCGTAAATTCTATTTCGTCAGAAATTTTAAATCGGTTAGAAATTGGTTAAAATTTCCAACCGAGAAGCTGTCAGAAATTTCTGACGGGTGAACCATCAAATTTTTCTAACCGACAGGACTATCAGAATTTTCTGACGGATAAAACGGTCAGACTTTTCTGACGGGGAAGGCGTCAAACTTTTTTGACGGATTTCGTTGTTAAAATTTTTTTGACGACGGTGGCGGTCAGAAATTTCTGACGGCCTGACAGACAGAATTTTCTGACTATTTCTTCCGTAAGAAATTTAATAATATTTTTTTAAAAATAAAAATTATTTTTGTACTATATTATATGAAATTAATAATTAGATAAGTACGTAAATTTTAATACATAAAAGTTTAGATAATTAAAACAGAGTTTACACTGTCTTAAGAAAACATAACCAAGTTAATAATACATAAGAGTGTCGAAAAAAACATAAGAAACATAAGATTTTTGAAATACATTACTGAGGCTGTGAAACTGAGAAGGGCTGTGAAACTGAGAAGGGCTGTGAAGCTGAGAAATCTTCAGGATAAACCCGAGAAATGAAATCACTGACGACACAAAGTTCTGCATCCAAAGCCCGTCGCTTTGTCCGCTCTTCATCGAGATCTGTCTTCAGCTGTTCCATCACATCCATAATTCCCGAGGAAGAAAAGGTTGCTTGGATACTATAGAAGATCCCCTCTGAAACACGGCCTAAACCATAGCGACGGCCTTTCTTAACTGGGATATTCTACAAACACAAAAGACAAATTTAATAATAATAAAAAGAAGATAATAAGAGGACTATCAAAGAATGTTAGTTGCAATGAAATACTTCAAGAACCATCTTGTTAATCTCTTCGCGGGACATCACGTTTGAAGCTGTAGATCCTTCAACTGCACACATCTGAGACTGCTGAAGTTGTGCTTCTTTCTCTGCTTTCTTCTTCTTCAAAGTGTCCAACAAATCTCTAGCAACAGGATCTTGCACCTCACCTGTCTGTTTATTGGTGTGCATATCCTTCATCAAATCTAACCATGATGGTGGCACACCACCATTTTCAGCAGTCTAGCATCATAGAAATTGTCAATTCAATGTTAAAGCATAAGTTAGGAAATCGTAAATGTTGGTAAAGCTTACCATTTCAATCTCGCGTTCCTCTCTCGTCTTTGCACCGCAATCATCCAGACCTGTGGTCTTATCCTTCTTTAGCTTCCACTTTTTCTTCCAAAAAGTCATGTTGCTCTTGTACTGCTTGTTAGCCTGCACATTAAAGGCTGTCCGCACTTCTTCAGTGTGAGCGGGATCCTAATTCCAGGCTTGCTGCAATAAACAAACAGTTCAAACATAATTATAAATAATAAAATCCAATTATAAATAACAAGGTCGAATTATAAATGAAAAAGACATCTCACCGCAAATGAACGAAGCCACATCCTCTTTGTTTCTATTGGTACATGGGCATACGTCGGATATGGCACGTCAAGGAGGGTATGAAAGCACTTCAAAATAGACTTGCAAATAGCATTCCGGTTCCTTTTCCTAAACCTGAAAAAAAAATCATCATTAATATTGTAATATAGAATTGATCATATAAAGCAAAAGAGTTTACCAAAAAGTGTTTGGTTCATCATTTGGGCTCAGCTTCGGAATCCGCTCTCGTCCTGGTGCCAACAACACAGCTCGTTGAGTAACCTATCTTGGATGATATATGCTGAAGCTGATGGTTGTGGCGGGGGGACACTTGTTTGTTGCGTTGAAGCAGAACCAGTTTCAGGAGACGTAGCTGATGGGGCAGAAGCAGCACGAAAAGCGGCATAAGACCTGAAATAAAAAAACATAGAAAAGTATTCAATAACAAATTCAAACTCAAAATTACATGTGATCTAAACAGAAAAAGTTATTTAATAACCTAAATAAGAAACATAAAGCAGAGATTATCAAACTATCATAAGCCTAAATCCACAGATTTACCTATCATAAACCTAATACAATCTGATCTAAACTCGAGATTCCATGAAGCTAATGTCATATACAAATCTAAAGTCGAAATTACATTTCATTCACAAAAGCTAAAAAAAAAAACAGAGAGATAGAGCCGGAACTTACATCGTCATAGATAGAGAGAGAGAGAGAGATGACCGGAGATCGTGGTCGGTATCGGAGAGAGAGA